>KV428134.1:0-72905 GCA_001632355.1 Sistotremastrum suecicum HHB10207 ss-3
GGCAACTGCAGTCCAGTCGCGACTTCGGTCCGGTTGCCCAATACGACCAGTCACGTGGACTGGACCTTGGAACTCTAGAAATACCCCCTTCTATGAGGGGAAAACCAGTCCCAATGCTCCGGACGAGCGTCAGAGGTATACGTATAGGAGCTTGTGACCACATTATTTTGGTATGAGCTAACGGTGTTATGGGAGGAAATGGGCGTTTCAGACAACCGGAGTGGGGAATAGGCGCCCAGGTTGGCCCAACCCATGTCTCGCGTGTTCGGATGAGGATTTTCAAAGGTGTATTGGAGCGCCTTTCATTCTTTCCACGCGAGTCCTGGCGGAACGATTTCAATGAAGAACCCGACCAGTGAATTTCGATTCAGAACTCCTGGTCAGTCTCGAGAAAAAAGTTATTATTAGCATCAGTCGAATATCCGATTATATGAATGTCCATGGTGAACAGCACCATTCTCAAAAGTTCCGAGCAGAAAACCCACCCTGCATCTTGCCTTTACCGGAAGCCGTCGACACATCCATCACACCAACCGCACCATCCTCTCTCACCAGCTCGACCACCAACAGCGAAAACAGGATCATGTCAATCATATGCAAACCCGGTGAATGGATCTCGATTTTCGCTTTCTTGATCACTAGTTGCGGAGGTGGAACGGACCAGTCTCGTCTGGAATCTTGATATTGAGCAAGAAGGGCTTTGGTCGATTCATTTCGAAGCTGTGTAGTAGAGAATAAGAGAGGGAAGATTTTTGATGAGAGAAGCTACGGGACCTCGAGCGTGATTTGATTGGGATCTTTGACTGATACCCATTTATATTCGGTACCGTCGTGGCTGAAGGAGCCGAGCCTGAGGAGAAGGGTGTTAATTCGGAATGAAGGTGCATGAAAATGTACGGCCACCATACGTCTTACTGAAAGGCATCCCTGGCTTCAACCACGACTTCCTATTGATCGGTGCCTGATCACCGACAATTATCTTATCTGACCCCTTCGCAGTACGAATGAACGTTCCGACAACCTGATACACGTCAGGATCGTGGCATCTACAAATAAATATGGCTACTCACCTTCCCTCGACTATCTTTCAATTTCTCAGCCAGAACACCACTGCCCTCGAATATCGCCCCCTCAGAAACCGTAGAGAAGAGTGTACGACCGTCCGGAGCTACGATGACACTCTTCTTGATCTCCTGCCCCTCGAAGGTCAAGATAAGTGGATCGGAAGGAGCTTCCTTCGAATCGACAGCATGTTTGGAGAGCGTCGAGGCTGCAATATTATCGTCTGTCCTCCTATCAGTATCGTGATAGGCCGGAGGAGGGTCAATATTTTCGGTAGACGCTGAAGCCAAAGACATAACGCAGAGGAGGGCCAGAGGAGGAGGAGACTTGCAGCGACACCTGATTTATAGTCTTTCACATCATTGACGTCGTGCCAATCAGCGCTAGCCCCAGACTGAGCCGGGCACTCATCGGCAATGCCGAACATTCAGCTGTAAGGGAGCGGCACGGCACGGAACACAGCCAAGAGACCCAAGGACTATCATTGGTTCGAATATGTACAAAAGTTCTTGACAAGCTTTTCAGCGGATGAGCTGGTAGTGAACTGAGCTCATCACGGGATGAGGGTGGTAGGCAGAGCTTGAAATAATAGGCGCTCAGATTTCTTCGGGTTTGTTCGCGCGTTTTCTTGAGAATAGGATTTACAGTAGCTTTCAAATCATAAGTTGATCAATTTCTCATTTCACAATCGCCGCTGGCTCTGAGACATCCGCAGGACAACATGGAGTTTCAAACTGAGTACTCTGCGTGACGACTGGTATTGAAGCCCGACGTTATCTTATGCTCGTTCGCCCACTCGTAAACGTCACCCCAACTCTTGCACACGTGAAGATTGTCAAGTCGTGGTGCGCTGACCATTTTCTTTGAATCCCATTGCCAAACATTGACAGCGATGTCCGCATTGCACATGAGACTCTCTCTAACGGAGTTGATGCAATGGTCTACATGATCAAATGCCACGGCGTTTCCAGCTGGGTCGGTGGTATGGACAATGGGATCAGAAGCGCCATAGCGTTTGGGGAGAAGCGCCTTGCGAATCAAGTTCTGTCACTCCGAGGTCAATGCCCAATCGAAGAAATGTCAGAATGACATAACGTACGAGACAATGAAGTTGATGGAAAACATCCAAAGCTACCACATAGTGGTCTTCATCTCCCGGTATCGCCTCCGTCCAATTGGGTAACAGCGAAGCTTGATCCGTTGAGATACGAGATATTCCGACTATATCATTCCAGGTGAGGAAACTATTTTTGACCAATGACTGACACTCACTTCGATATAGAGACTCCCAGGCCTCGTCGGTTTCGTCGGTTGGTGGACCATGATACTGGGACCGGGCAAGCGCATGGCTGAAGACGCGAATTTCATTTCGAATGACACCTTGAGCGGGGGCTGCCATTCTAATGAGAAAGGTTGAACATATGGGTGAGAATGCCAGCTTACAGTACAGAGTTCGCATGGTCTGTTCGGATTGCGTCATCCTCCATTGAGACTGATATGAGAAATAGATGGAGTTGGTAGCAAAGAAGATGATGTTGAGCGCGAAGAGAGAACCCATGATCCACACTGTCCAGATACGACGCCGCTTATGGTGATCATCAGAAAGGTCATCCCCGACAGTCTGGATTTTGCAGTAGCCATCCTCTGATGGGTCAGTGAGCAGTGCTGCGGGGTTTTGAAGAATTCGCTTCATAAATTCGATCCAGGAGCAACGGAGGAGAGGTACTTGAGGGGATTGGAAGTTGGAAGACGGGCTACCAGATGCATAGCTATTTCTTGCGAAAGAGTTGACAATCCTAAGATACCATGTGATTGAGAAAGAACAGCTTTGATAGCTCACAGAAACTTTGCCCTGCATTTCGGACTGGGTTTAGTTTCGACGGACTTCAGCAGAGGCCAAGTGCAGAAACTTTTTCGCGTCTAGCGCAATGATCCAGTGACTGACTTCTGGGGAGCTATGCATCCTTGGCAAGACGGAGAATATGCTGGAACTAGGGTGGACAATCCGACAGCACGACACAGAACTCGATGCGAATCGCGGCGGCATGGGCGTCTCCATCTTTTGCAATAAAAAATGTTAGGCGCCCAACATCACCTCGAGCGCTTTGCCGCATCCATCTTGCATGCTCAGCCAAACCGAGGCTCGCCGAGGGGTACCAGCTGCTTTCAACCGAAGATTTTGATATCATTGACGAGTCACGTACCAGGGGAATGTCACGGCGAGCAAGTTGCAAATCTTGACCAGTGTGTACGAATCACTACCCCAAAAATCACAATGGAAAATTCTGATCTGCTATAAAGCTGATTCTCCATTCAGATAATAAGGGAGAACGGCTCTGTTGAACACGATTTTCACGGGAAGCCAAGCCCGCTCAGAATGCACTAGATGCCACAGAAAAGCAGTGAAAGCTTGCTTGGCTTTGACTGTAGAACAAAGTCAGCACTGACTCAGCCAATCCGCCCTGAAAATCACCATAAGGTTTGTGATTGCCCATACAAATGATCAAGTAAGCGCTCACACTTCGTTTCTATACTCTCACACATTTAGTAGGCACGGACTTCGACATTTGCAACGCGGACAACACGGGACGTTCAGCTGGTACACGCACTTGATAGGTCCATTCCTCTTGAGCATTGATCAGAAGTTCTACCTGCGTCTAAGGTCAAGGAATGGAGCAATACAGAGATAAATCATCAGCGCTCTTGGCAATTTCATTCCAAACCGGTAATCGCAATACCTCGTTCAAGACTGCTGCTTCAGCCCCCCCCAGTGCCAGCCTCCTTTAACTCTCTGATTTTAGAGTCATACTAAACCCTTATATTCTCCCAGGAATATCTTCGACTATGGGACACGAGAAATTGTGGTCGTAGAAGTCACCGAGCTTCGAACGCAAACACTTCTATCATCTACATTCGGTGCACAGTTGATCATTGAAAACTCTTCTAGGTGTCTTTCCCTCGATTCTCTAGCTCTTCCCCCTTATGTTACATTCCTTCAAAGGCTAAAAGCCAAGCCTTCGGCTATACAGGACAACGCGACTGGAGGCCATTTCTGTGTCAGAACTCCCCGTCGATTCCAAGGCGGTGCGATTGCATACCAGCGTCTCTAATTCCTCTAATGTCAGCTTTGGTAGAACCATTGAGACTTTGCACTACTTGGCGCGGGGACGGAAATGTCATGCTCGGAAACGGGCCCGAGGAGTTCAATCGACTATCGATATGCTATTCACTCTATTACAGCTGACAAATAGATGAGACCCCTTCAAGTTTCTGGTATAAAGAGAGCGGAAAATCGACACTCATCTCCATCACTCGTCCACTCTACAGTACCTGAGATGTTCTCCAAGTCTTATATCGCTTTCATTCTCTTCGCCGCCATTGCCAATGTGGCAGCTGCTCCTGTAGCGGAAGAAACTACGGTATGTAATTTGTTTCTTCCTGGCGTACTAACTGATCTCATTCCCGGCAAATTTGTTAGACCTTTCTTGTAGGCTTCTCTTATGATTCGATTTACTATCCCTGATGCCTGTCTCTGGATCCATCAGAAGCGTGAAGAGACGGCCACCTCCGACGCACTCTGGACCCCGACCATTTGGGGATTCAAGAAACGCGACGAAGAGGCCGGTCCAGACGCCAGGTGGACTCCCTTTATATGGGGATCCAAGAAACGCAACGATGAAAGCGGTCCAGATGCCATCTGGACTCCCTCCGTCTGGAGCGTCAAGAAACGCAGCGGGACCGATCCCGACGACGCTTATACTATCAGGACCTGGTTGAAAGCTCGTGATAGAGAAGTCAACCCTGACGATATCATTTATTTCACTGTCAGGAGCGAGGCTGAAGTCTCCGAAGTCTCCGAAGATGGAGCCAACCCGGACGATTTCTGGCACATCTTCAATTGGGCCTGATGGCATTCAGGTTAGTAATGAATCCTTTCCCGTTCCCTGACGTACTCAATACATTGATTCGTATCGTTCAGGTCCTCCATTGCAAGAAGCAGAGTCCCACGACCTGGGCTCAGATTCCGATAATTCGTCTTTGATAGTGTTTTGAGATCATGTATGAAGGTTTATAGGAGACGCATTTTTTGTGTCATCGGTGCAAGCTTGAGAATTTGCTTCGACTATGCTCCGTTATGATGGACATCAAACTGTGCGCGTCGGTGGGAGCTTACGAGTCTGCTCAATTGAGTTCAAGAAGGTCAACATTCACGCTGCTTCGAGCTCAAAAAGGATGTTCGGGGTTATCGGATTTAATTTCACTAATCTATTTTTAGAATTCGCCACTGCAAGTTTGTTATATTATTCCTCGATTCATGGATCATGATCATATGCCCTCAACATGAATACGAGTGTTCAATCCAGCCGTTAAATTATTTTCATGCGCCCAACCAGCTATGCCCTCCCAATTCTTGCATGTATGAAGGACGTCGAGGCGGGGGATGCTTCGCTTTCTCTTCGCATCCCATTGCCATACGTTGACCGAGATGTCTGCATTACACATCAGACTTTCTCTGATAGAGTTGACGCAGTGATCGACGTGATCGAATGAGATGAGCCCATCGCCGGTGTCGATGAGAATGTTGTTAGGGGGTGGATAACGTTGCGGCCATAAAGCTTTTCGGATAACATTCTATACTGTCTTGGTTAGTGATTCCACATGTTTCGACTAAATATAGGGACGAACAAGGCAATGGAGTTGATGGAACACATCAAGAGCGACAACGTAGTAATTTTCGTCGCCTGGGATCTGCTCCGTCCGGTTTGGTAACAAAAGAGCCTGATGCCGTGAGATGCGAGATACTCCATCTACAACAATGTCAGCGAGTCTGCATGAAACTCCTGATAGTCATACTTTGCAATAAGGCTTGCCATGCTTGATCCGTTTCATCGGTCGGAGGGCCGTAGTATAGTGACCTTGAAAGTGCATGGCTAAACACCTTGATTTCGTTCTCAATGGCACCTTGAACAGGGGCTACCTGAAGTCAGCAATGTTGGACGTGTAATAGATAGAGACTCACCCACAATATAGCGTCTCGATTCCGGGATTTGGTAAAATACCGGTCGTCTGATTCGCGGACTTGAGGGAGACGTAGTAAAAGTTGGCCGCAAAGAGCACCACGTTCAGTATAACTCCCATGATAACGATGCCTGAAACCAGAATATGACGCCGGCTGACTTCAGGAGGACTATCAGGATCGTCTTCAATTTTCCTATACCCCTCATGTTCGTGGGAGGAAGCTGGTGAATGGCGCCAAATCGTCTTCATGAGGGATGAAACAGACAAGACAACTAATCCTGGAATTTTAGCGAAAGCTCGAATCGCGGTATCAGATACTAGTATGAGACTCTGTGTGAAACTGTCAGCTGACTATATGGGTGACCCCAAAACACGTGAAGGGGAATGCGTTTATATGAGGCGACAATAACGAGCTGATGAGCTTCAATTAGGTATGTTACTTCCTCGAGGACATCATTGGCAATCGGCACCCATAGACAGCACATCGAGACCCGGCTCCGAGGGCGTTGAGTGTTCCGGTCAGTAGCGTCAAGGGAGCTCAATGTTGACAAGGGCTCGCACGGCCAGTTCATGAATAGTGTGTATGATGCAGGGAAGGAAGGGTGTACTTGGGTATCAAAATTTGGCATGAGCGAATAGCAAAGCGTCGATGATAGGCGCCGACTTCATGTTTGCCGACAGTCGCATCATTTTTCTCCTGAGCTAGTGAAATGCATGTGGCGAGCTTTCAATTCTCTATCTTGCAAAGCTAAATATCTATCTTTCTGTCTCATCGCTGCTGGAAATGCTCGTCACCGATAATGTATGCCATTTCTCCCCTAATCATCGATCTGACCGATCGACGTTATTTTATTATTCAAGCGGCACCTTCAAGCCTCCGAGTTACCGCGTATAGCATTCGTTGGAGATTTCGGGATGCTCTAGGTCACATGCATTGCGATCGAGATTCGTGAGCTCCGGAACCGAGTCAGTATTGAATTTGAAAGAGGGAAGGTGAGTGATCCTTATTCTTCTGCAGTCGGCAGCTTTTGATGTTGTGCTTTGCCATCACAGCCATTATGGTTCGTTGATTCTGGTGCCATTGAAAGCAGGGCAGCAGCTCCTTATCTTCATACATTCACGTTATTGAGATGCGGGTCATCTTGATGAACCCATCCTTCACTATTGTTCAGTCGCCGTTAGAATTGAACGGCCCTCTGCGCGGATCACCTCATCGAACGAAATTCACAGGAGAGAGATCCAACCTCTTGGATAATTGGACTCATGGCCGTCTGTCGCCGTCCCCTCCCACCTTTGGGGCTATAAAGGTAGTAAAACATTCTGCAACGAAATGTGTTTCAGCACTGAACCTCAGTCTTCAAGATGTTCAACAAGTTCTGCGCCGCGTTTATCTTGTCTGTCCTCCTTTCGGGAATCTTCGCTTCCCCAGTCGCCCACGTATGTCCCTAACTTCTTTGACGCACAATCCACCGATAAGCCTCATCCTCTTTTCTCCATAGGCCACCCTGGTACATTTACTGACATAGTCTTGTTTTTTTCTTCTGCTCACAGTCATCGATGAATTTAGAAGCGTGATGATTGGGCCAGTCCGATGAAGAGGGAACTCCAGTTTCGTGATGAAGAAGTCAACATCGCTTACTATAAGGCTTGATCGCTAGTCATGAAGGAGGCACAGGGAACTTGTGGGTTTCTCCGATCTCATTCGCGGAATAGTAGTGTCTCATTTATCCCAGATCCCAGATCATCAATCAAGACGTGAAGCAAACGCTTATTGGATTCAGTTTCGCGTGTTCGGAGGACTGGCTGGGAAAACTCTGTATTCTATTAGTGAACGAGGAGTATAGGGTACCATTGTGACAATGTGATCACGCCTAGCACAGATTTTACTGGAGGTTGTCTTCTACTCCGACTACTCATACAAATGTTGAATGCATCTGGACGGGATTAATGTACATGATCAACGTGCAAACTTGTATCCAAACCCGAGATCATGGTATGTTCCGTCGCCCAGTCAAGGATATCGCCCCAATTCTTACACGTATGGAGGACATCCACACGAGGCTTTGTACGCTTCTTCTTGTCGTCCCACTGCCAGACGTTGACCGCGACATCAGCGTTGCACATTAGACTTTCTCTGACGGAATTGATGCAATGGTCGACGTGGTCGAACTGGACCGAATTTTCACCGGGTACCGTGATAACATTATCCGGCGGGCCATAGCGTTCCGGTAAAAGAGCCTTGCGTATCAGATTCTGCATGAGAGTGTATGAGTAAGGATAGTGTGTCATCGAAATCGTGTGTCTTACGAGACAATGAAGCTGATGAAATACGTCCAACGCGACTGCATAGTAACTCTCATTACCGGGTATTGCTTCGGTCCAGTTGGGGAGTAGTACGGCCTGCGATACATGGATGCTTGAGATTCCACCTGCGATTCCTTATTCAGATCTCGAGGGCAGAATAAATCTACAGCGATGCTACCTTCGTACAGAGCTTCCCAGGCTTCATCCGTTTCATTCGTTGGTGGGCCATGGAACTTAGAGCGAGATAGAGCATGGCTGAAGACGCGGACTTCATTGCGAACGACGTTGTTGACGGGTGCTGAGGGCACGTCAGCTTCCACGGTTGACCCAAATAATCATTTCACTCACAGTATAGGGTAGCAGCTCCTATGACGTTTCCGGCTGTGCCACAACTTGACAGCGCTTGGAGCTGAGAGTAATTGAACAAGAAAAAGACCATGTTCAGAGCGAAGAGGAGAAACATTATCCACGGAGCCATCGTTCGGGGGTCCTTTACGAACTCCTCACGACTGGAGTCACCAGTGTACTGGTCGGCTTCATTGAATTTTCTATAGCCCTCGTCGGCGCGATTGACCAGACCCAGGTATATGAGAAGTCTCTCCATGACTGAAGACTACGATACTCTGCTGTGGTGATGTTTGATGGGCTAGGTGGGAAGGGGCTCCAGTGCCAGTGCAAAGCCCCAGGAAAGCGAGAGCCTCGGCGCCGGAGTTGCTGCGTCTAGCACAATCTCTGCCATGCACGCTGGACCCAATTCAGTTCCCTGAGCACTGATTAGTACTGATCGGAAGGAGGCAGGCGGCGATCCGTTGCAATTTCTTCTAGGAATTTCAGTATCGACGATCGAACTCGCTCAATTCATTGTTGCATTCCTGTTTCATCTTCATAGGATCCGACACAGGTGGTGCTTTCGGTTGGGGTGAGACGGTCAATATTATACAGTCAAGACGAGGTCGCGCCGCAAGCTGCAAAAGGAGAGAAAAATTGACGCCGCATTTTGCCGATCACGTCACGTTAGATCTGTCAGAGGACATTCCGTATTCCCTCTGCGCGCCACTCGACACTGCTGATATCGCTCCGAATATTTGCCAGTCTTTATTGGTTTCTCTCAGAGATCTCATCGTCGCACAAAGATTGGGAGATGCCATGGCTTCAAATTATTGATGATAGACCAATAGACAGGGGTCTGCGGACCATGAATACACGGCCTCTACTCGCCTTTCCACAGCGCGCGCACATTTGACGCCATCGGATACCGATGTGCACGTGCGACCCCGTTCGTATCCTTGAAGGTACGATCTTCACTATCCGCAAAATGCTACGACTTAGCTTTTGACCGTTCATCAAACCATCTCCCTGCATATTCGGCATTGAACTCCTTCTTTCTCCCACTTGAAGGCAGCAACAAAAGCTAGATCTGATGAGAGTTCGACTGTGGTTTGACGCCTTCCCGTTGAAGGACTGGGGAATTATGCTTCGCACGATAGATCCTATCTTTATGTCAACACCGACTCTGTTGCGACAATAATCTGATTCAAATGCGGTAAAGAACAAGGGGTTTTCCTATTCCTGTCATCAGTAGTCGGCACTCTGGCCCCTGGGGGCGCATGGCTAGGATTTACCAGGCAATAATATCCGCTCTTCTTTTGCTCTTTGCCAACGACTTGGCGACATCGAAACGAGATTTCACCTCTGTCCGCTAAAGCTTATTGAATCCAGTTCTTGTTCCCGCCGTGCTTGGCAGCTTCCGTATCATTCTCGCCATTCATTCCCACCGGTCTCGAACGGTTCAGAGGCGCAACCGAATTCAAGAACGTGTTGAATCGCATTTTCTTGCGAACGCAGAGGCCCCAATGTCATCAGGGCTTTGGAGTATAATGGCGAACATAGAACTGCTCATTGCACTATCATTCGATCCCCCACCAGTCATCGAGATGTTTTTCAAGTCCTACGTCGCTCTTCTTGTCCTCTCAGTCGCGGCCCAAATTGCGGCAGCTCCTGTTGCTGATGCGAACGCTGTAGGTTTCTTCTTGTTTCAGTATATATTCACTCGAGTCTCACTTTCCTTTCTAGAATGAGCTTGTACGTCCATTTCTCGCTTTCGTCTTGTCTCCACAAAGTGACGACTTAATCTAGAAGCGCGAGGCTGCCATTACCCCCGACGGCGGTTGGGTCAAGGAAACCTGGCTCAAAGAACGCGACGCAGATGCACAAATCGGTTCCGCTTACAAGGCGACAAACTGGTAATCTGTCGTTTTGATACCCAGTTGGTAAGCCATTTCGTCGTATTGATGGGCATATGAATCTCACGATCGTGTATCAGGACCCCTCATGGCACCGGATAATGCAGTCGCCCATCCCTAGATACACATGTCTGTAGAGGTTGAGAATGCGATACCTCGTCTGTGATCTAGTATTAAATTGCAGTCGGAATAAATATGTACGGCGTGATTGATGTGGATCAGAGGTCCTGCAGTTCCACATTGGAAATCAGTTCAATATCCGCCCTGCAGTGTATTCAATTGGCTCACAAAAATCTCGCGGGCCTTTATCGTATCGTCACAGTGAAAGACTAGCAAGAGCTAAGACGAGAGCATGGATCAACAGACTTGAGCGCCTGAATCGGATGGGTTCAACCTTGGTTTGATAATAATAAGAAAATATCGATTGAGTCCTCAGATGCTTGACTGAAATATATTCCTGTAAGCCTGCAAGCTTCACATTATCTCCTCAATTTCTAGAATTTTACGGCTTTAACGCCAGACCTCGACAGATAGCTTGCGTGGGGTCGGAGTTTCAACTCTTTTGAGCGCTGTCTGCGCTGACCCGTGTGACCGGAGCTGCGCTTGATTTGGATACCTTTCTTCCTGTAAATTCAAGGATCACACGATTATTCACACCCTGACAAGGATCTGGAATCCCCTGTATCAACAACCTATCAAACGAAACACTCATTATCGTGTGTACATCTTGCTGTTCGGCCTATCATTGAGAATTGGAAAGGGGGGCGGGGTGTATTGTCTTGGGGATTCGAGATCGCCACTGTCCTTATCCATCATCCCACCTGGCTTGTTCTGTTCTACAAAGGTACGATCTCCGTAGATCACTCAATTGCTTTTTCTGAAAAATATACCCTCAGCAGCCCTACAACTTCCCTCCACAATTTTCCTCCACTCGGTGAAACTCCCATTTGAACGACCATGACGCAGAAGTGTATCGTATGCAAGACACCCACCAAGAAAACATGCACGGGATGTAAAATGACAGCATATTGCAGCACTGCCTGCCAACGAAAGCACTGGATAATTCACATAGTCGAATGCAGTAACCCTGGAAGAGAGATAACCACTGCCGACCGGATGGCTGCCAACATATTCGGACCCAATTACGATAACCATGCGCAGACAATGATCGACTACGGTTTCTACAAAGTCACCGACCCCATGGATATTCGTCGTCTTCGACTTCTGTATAGAGAAGTCATTCAAGATTTCGGCGTCAAACCACACACCCTTCATAAATGGCGTGTCGAAGGGAGGCTCCATGCAGAGCTCATCAAATGCTTCAAGTCTCCAACAGCCCCTCCTTCCCCGCAGACACTTCTGTGGCTCCATACTCATTCTGACCTCTTCGATCAGAATCACGATACCAGTGGGCTTGCGAGTTTACGCACCATCCAATCCATGGAACGTCTCACATGGTACCGAATTGGAGGCTCGCCTAATGATACGGATGAGCAAATCCGGAAGATCCAAAGGAATTGGTCAGACGATCGAACGATGTGCTTCGCGCTTTACGACACCGTTTTATTGATGCCCGGTCCAGCTCTTGGAGCAGCTAAACTATGGGTAGTCTTTGGCTTCTGCGTCCTTCCAGACGAGGGAAACACTACGACACTCAGTCAGCTCTATCGTGATCTCATTGATCGAACAACCTTTGATGAATTCTGCGAGGCTTACAAGACATCCTCCCTCATCGCACTGATGGATCGAAAGGGCTTGAAACAAAGCCGTAGCAATCTACCCGCCGAGTTCGAACCGGTCATGAACCAGAGTCCTTCTCGGATTTCATCGATCTGGCACTTCAAGGTCCATTGCCGTTGGCCAGCGCACGTTGTTCCCGCTAGCTTTCTTGACCTGTTCGGGTTTGCTAAATGCGAGAACGACGCGGAGACTAGCCGGCTTAGAGTTCTTTATGACAAGGCTTTTAATGAGTGTCTAATCCCGCCTTTCCAGTTGCAAGAAGCGGCCTCGAAGAACGAGCTTTACAAGGTTCTCACTCAGACCCCGAAGTTTCGCTGCAGCAAAGCCGAAAGACGATTCTTGAAACGAGTCTTGGGACTTGACGAGACGAACTTGGAAGACGGAAACAATTGAATAGTTCCTAGAACGTGAACCAATGTATCAATCGATGTATGCAAATGCATAGACACTTAGGATGAACTTTGAAAATTCAACGAAAGTGTATTTCGGGGCAAATATCTAACTCACATTCTCTCAAACGGCGTTTTCCAGAGGGAGAGCATCGTAGAAATTTCTCCAAAAAGTCTATGTCTCAACAAGGTGCTCGATGACCTCCAAGCTGGCTGACCCTACGCAAGCTGTCAGCGACCTTTTTCCAGTGACGGTTCGGACGCCGGCGCCGCCGTGCGATCTCGCTTTAGTTCTCTACCATGAGCTTGAAAATCTTAAACGACTCCACATTGATCGCCCAAGGAGCAGAAGCCGTCAGTTAGATTCCTCGCTGTATGCACTGCATGAAAACCTATCGATAGGTTCTTTTCTCTTGCGACATCAACCACAGAAAGTCTACAAAGCCTTCCTTACGGCTCCCCTCGCTTCATCCGCACCACCGTCAACCTCAGGCAAACTATCAAAATTGAAGCTTGATACCACTTGGGATGTAGACGATACCCAGCCCAAGCCAATACTGCTGAAATATCGCTTTCCGAAGACGTATCGTCATCATTCTCTGAATGCGTCCATCACGAAGCAACGGATCGGGACCGAAGCTCGTGCTCTTGTACGATGTCGGAAGTTTGGGGTGAAGGTCCCTGGTGTGAGGATGGTTGATCTGGAGAATGGTTTGCTTGGGATTGAGTGGATCGACGGGATGAGTGTTCGTCAGATATTGGGTGGAGGTGCTGATGACGATCTACCGGAAGGAGACGATGATGACGATGGCGCTGATGGAGAGGATGATGTCGAGATAGAGGATGAGAGGGTTGATCATTTGGGGAAGTTTGGTATCTCTCAAGGTACGTCTGTCGCATGCTTTCGAGGGTGGACGACTGCTAATCTGGCTCAAGATACACTACTTTCTCTGATAGGAACTGAAATCGCGAAGATGCATCGTGCAGATATCATACACGGCGATCTGACGACATCGAACATGATGCTCCGTACCCGTTCACCGTCATCGACATCCTCTTCCCAGCCCTCATCATCAGCCGAGCTCGTAAGTTTGGGCTTCCTTTGTTCGTTCATTCGCTCAAGATCGGTTTTTATAGCTCTTGATCGACTTTGGTCTATCATCTGCTTCGTCCATGCCCGAAGATAAAGCAGTCGATCTATACGTCCTCGAACGAGCCTTCTCTTCGACTCATCCCGATTCCGAACCTTTATTTGCACAGGTTCTAGATGCCTACGGAAAAGAGACAGGGGCGAAATGGCCAGCTATCGAGAAGAGACTGGACGAAGGTCAGATCATCATTGCATAGATTTCATCATAGTCTGACTTGGCTACAGTTCGGATGCGAGGTCGAAAGCGAAGTATGGTCGGTTGATAAGCGGTCAACGGGCAATCCGGTTAATTTCTACACTAGCAGGCGAACATATGTCGCCTATTACAGTGAAGAATACATCCTACAAAAACAATATCCAAAAAGCGAGTAAAACGATACAACGTCAGAGTACAGAAACAAGAAAACACAGTAAGATGAAACACACAACAAGGCATTATATACCCTGTAAAAGTCTTTTAGAGAAATCGTCGTTCTTCGTCCATATCGATTGTTTAGCTCTTTCCATATCCTTGTCCGATCTCCTCCACCCAGATTTCAACATGATCTCCATATCATCCCAAAGCTCCGGTGCTCGTTCTCTCGGAGGAATATTAGCAGTCCATCGAACACGATTAGATAGACCGTTATCGAGTATCAGGCCGTCTTCGAGTATGTTGTTAATGGGTGCCATGTTAGCTTTGGGCGGCGCGCCCAGTGATGTCCAATTGGATGCTGGGAGTGTGCCGGTGCGTAAGACCTTGAGCGCGTCGATTTCTCGGAGGGCGCTTGGTCTCTCGATCGTTAATGCGTCGCTGAGATAGGTGTATGCTGCCCGAAGACGGTGGTTCGCGAGGATAGGTGTCTGTGGAGAAGTTGAGAATCGAAGACGAGGCTGTTAGAGCGGGCGATGACGTACGTTGCATTCGACTGCCATGACGACCGACGAACTTGCCTGGCCGACGTAGTCTAATGATTGTGCATGAGCTTCAAGACGAGAAAGGAGTAAGAGAGAGTACTCACAGCCTCCGTGAGCGTTGAAGTTGGGCACGAGGATATCCATCTTCGCGATCATCTCATAATACTTGGGGTAATCCACATCTTTCCACATCTTGATCAGAGGTCGAACGTTATTCGGGATATCCAGTTCATCTTCCTTGCCGTTGCCCATAAGATGGATCGTGAAAGGGTTCAATGAAGGTACAGGTTCCCAAGGTAAGGTCTTCGTGTATCCCCATGCTTCTGGATCCTGGTGTATCGAAGCTTCGAATTCTTTGAAGAATTCAGCGTAATCGCGGCGCTCTTGCTCGAAGTTCCCTTGTATGACGACATCTGTCAAAGGCTTCTTGCTTGTCTTCTTCGCTTGGCCCACAGAAGAGCGCCATGGCATATTCTTCAGATTTAGAATGGGAACGAAATAATCAGTCTAAAAGGGGGCTTGTCAGGCAAGTCGAGAGGGCATTCCAAGATTCCACATACGCGAACATGTTCCAGATCCGCCGTGTAATACTTCTCTTCCGGACTATCCGCCATGGTCAATAGTTTGCCCCTATACCCCTTCGCGACGCTGCACCGCAGGTATCAGATGTGGACTTTGATCATCAATGAAAGAGGTAGAACGCACTGTTCTGAGATACCATAGGTCCTGATAGCGCCTCGTTTCGACCAGTCCGCCAGATGTTCATCAGTCCATGTTTGCCCGATGTTGTGGATGCCACAGACGACGTAGAATTTTCGATGATCGGGGAGTGAGTCCCAGAGTTCGAGAAGCGTGTTGCTCCAATCTGGCATGCTAGAGATCTCTTCAGTAACCAGCGATAGTACTACGAATTGCGAGACTCACTCCACTTCACATGTCCCCAGTATCAACAAGGTCGGATCCTCTCCTGTCTCATATGCTCTCCTGAAGTCGTCGAGGAATAAACCATTGGAAGTCATGTTCCCTTGGTATAGCCCCGTCCCACGATCTACGATCTCCTGGAATTCGTAGCGCATAGGGAGTGAGACATAGACCTTGAGAACGTAGTCGTTAGGATTAGGATAAGTTGTCTTGAGTATTCGTTGTACAGAGCCAGCCAGGGCGAGATAGACATCATAATGCGCGCCGAATGATGATGAGAAATAGATACGGTTATGTACGACGTGGCTCGCTGAGAGCGACGAGGAGGTGAGGGAGTACTGGTGAAGGTCGGGTAGGGGTATGTTGAACTCTGAATGAAGCCCGTTCAAGAGTAGGAGAAAGATTGAGATCAGGGAGACGGCGATGAATGGTACAAAGAGACGTCTGCTATGCGCATAGTGACTCATGGCGAGCTCGATGCTAGAGGGGCCTGCCACAAGCTCGTGTCTCTTATAATTAGGTCTAAAATGGAAATGGACTGAAACGTTTCCTTAGGCGCAGAATTGAAACTCCGATGAGCCCCTCGCGGGTTACATCAGCCGATCAACGCTACAGGGGCGCGTTTTTAATCTCTGAAGCTGAGCATCGTGTTTGCTATTAATCAAGATATTGAAAGCGATAACTACAGCGCACCATTTCAAGATCTTCTCAGGTACAGTCAATTTTTAATTTTTAATTGATGAGATTGATCTGCGGATCTGTACACTCGTAAAGAGGCGTACTCCTAGCACCGATTCGAAAGTCTGGAACCGATTGCGCATTCAGGGACATAAAAATGAGCTCTAGTCCTTTCTCCTGTCTTGGTTGTCTCCACAATTTGATCGGCGGACAAGAGCGCAGGGCGATCGCCAAGTCCGAGTGGACTTACTGGGACAATTGAAGATCACTTCTCTTGCTTTGTCTTCGCCCCGCCTCTGACTCAAGTTCGCACACGAGCGATGCTTCTGAATATTCAATCTTCTTTGACGAAACTGATACAATGCTTGCTAAAATGTTTCGCACCCATTCAACCTGCTGGCACTGCTCTCAGAGTGTGTTGGTACGCCGCGCTAAAAGTGTCATTCCACATCGACAAATTTCTCGTACTATGGGGTACTCGTTCGTGGGGCTTGTTGATTGTGGTCTTGTATATGGTTGAAGCGGAGCGTTTGAAGATCCCTTGTTCGATATCGAGCTTCTCAAGGTCCATGATGATCTGTCAATTACTGGACACCAACGTGCTCTGGATGAGTCCTTGAGCCGAACATTTATCGAAATTCATAGCTTCTTGAGCCCGAGCTTCTTGACTTTCCCGACGCTGTCCAGTATATTCTCTGTGCCTGTCAGTGTGCGTCTCTCTTCACTGGCAGTTGTGAAACACATTCAGGTATAAGAGTCTCGTTCTGCGTTTAGCGTCTGTATCTCCAGCCTATGGATGTAGCGACCCTCTCAAAAGTACGTAGCATCTGCTCAATCCAACTCCCCAGGCTCTGCTTCATTGTCCCTCTCTCAACGATTTTGTCGCGTTTATATTCTATGCGGTACAGACCTAGACCCGCATGAATTTATCTTCAATGGTGCTCCTGGCGGTGAGTTGATACATCAATAATAGCATGTAATGGGCTGCCCTAGAACATTACGGAGTCTTTCAGTACACTTTAGGGACTAAATTTTGAATGGATATTTGGAGAAGCTGTCTGATGACGTCCTTGTCTACCTAGCAAACTCACAAGGGGAGAATAATTCAGTTTGAAAGCTGAACAGATGTCTCATATTGCGGTGAACTGGCGATTGATACGGTAGATGCTGTAGGCAGAAAACTAAGGTGGTGGTGGTGGTGGTGGCGAGAAGACCGAATGAGCGCCTAAATTCGGACCAAATAGGTGGCAATGACGTAATCACGACTCGGACGCGCTCGTGCCCTCGACCCTCGTCCAGTCCCTCTCCTGCTTCAAGCCGTCGCTCATCGTCGGCCTGGAACATAGTAATCTCCGGTCGATGTCTGGTATAGACACTGTCGAACCTAATGTTCCTATCGGTTTGGGAGATCTGCCTGAGTTCTGTGAAAAACTCAAGGTGATGCTGGCAAACTCGGTGTGCGTACCTTTCATCGTTCGCATGATGTGCTCGAGCTAAGGAAGATTGAAAATCGTGCAGTCATATTCAGACGCACGACGTAGAATCTCTCGATGAAGCAGCTCGCATCGCTCGCGAAAGTGAGTCAGATACGATCACGCGACACGTTATTTACGCTACTATCGATCATCCCATTCACAGCGTTCGAATACGTCGACCTAAGGATTGGGAGAGCTATACAGACCGTTAAGACCAACTTTAATCGAAGAGCACCCGTGGAGCGTTTACACGACGAACTCATCCTGGAGATTCTCAAATATTGCGTGCCGTTGAAAGAGAGGAAGCTTCCGTCAGCATTCGCGGTGTACGTTTCACATCCTCCTTCATCAACTATGACTCACGTCTGCTATTAGCTGCGCCAGGTGGAGACATATCGCGAACAGTTCCCCAGCGCTGTGGACGAAGATGTACCTGCCGATGCCACCCGAATGGTATTCAATATTCGTTCAACGTAGCGGAAACAGTCTCTTGGAGGTCCAATTTTCAAACTGGAGGATTCAAGACAATAAAGAAAAGTGTCAAGTTCTCGGAGAAAATCTGCGTCAGCTCGCGCCACGGATGGCACATATGCACTTCATTTGGATGTCAGGTTTCGATCTTAAAGGCCTCAATACGTTCCTCGCATCACATGCCGCAGACCTAGATTTTCCTGCTCTCAAAATCGCTGAATTTCACGAATCATCCTCTCGAGACAAGGCTACAATTGTCCTACGCACTCCGGTTCTGCGAAAGCTCACCATGGATGTGAATACAAACTTTGCACCAGACGTCATCACGGATAATGTGACGGATCTGAAGATCCGATCTTCTTCTCAAAAATCGCACGAAATTATACCTTTACTCGCTCGTTTCCCCCAACTTGAACATTGTGACATATCGACCTACTCATATAACAGCACTCCCTCGAATCTTCCTCCTCCTTCCATTATATCGCTCAAGAGCCTGCAAAACATCTCTGTGAAGTCCCTCGACGTCTCCAGCGCCATCTACGCACTGAACTGTCTTGATGTTCCGAAATCTGCGATGATCGACCTCGAGGTCACGGATAAGGAAGAGGAAGAGGAGTCCGTTGCCCCTTTGATCGGCCCCCGTATGTTGACGTGCGACGAGCTCAAGATTAGTGGTGGCGGTTATAGAGAGGCCGTCTATACTCTCAAATCGGAATCACAGCCTTCGCTCCGGATAACTGCAAATCATGTCGATTCTACACTACTCTCCGAACTTGCTTCGTATCCGAGCAGTTTATCCCACTTCCGCTTCAGATATCATGCATTGCCTTCATCCGCTCATCTCACTCAAGCGTTGACCTCTTGGTCCTCTCTCACCTCCATCTGTATATGGACCTGCGAACCCGATTTTGACAGATTCCTCGCCGTACTGTCAACCGACCAACCCACACTCATATGTCCACAACTCGAATCCCTCGAATGCACCGAGATAAAATTCACCCGCTCGAGAATGCTCGCGTTTCTAGGACATCGGAAGGTCAGAGGAGCGCCACTTCGGGAATTGAAAACTACGAGAGGCTTTTCGGATCCTAATACGGAAGGGTTTGCGGAGTTGGTGGAGAATCATGTGGAGGTCGATGCGAAGCCGTCTGCGATGGAGCTCTTTTTTAAGGTTTTCCCTGGTTTGCGAGGAGTTTTGGAAGGGGCGGTACCAGGTGAGGTGGATGAGGTGGATGAGGTGGATGAACCGCAGGATCATGAACATGTGATGGAGTAGGAGAGGAAAGGCAAAGCTACCGATGTTCCGTATTCACAAGTTCAAGGAGCGGCAGAGTGTCGTGTATTATCATTTATAGCATCGAATCACTTCATCAAACCATGATAGGATATTCAAAATCGTATTGTCAAGTATTTATTCAATAATACAGTATCATCGCGGATCCCCGCGCTCTCTTCACAACTCGACTCTTGAAGCGACTCGCAGTGATGACGTAATCAGATGGCGGCCATCCTCTGAACCACATCCGTCCAGCCTGTCTCTGCCACCTACCTGTACGCTCTTCATCATTGACAGAGGCCTGCGCCATCCTGAGAGTCCAGTGACAGCTCAAATTCAATGTCGACCGCTGCTGCAACCGAATCTTACGCCCCCGATGGGCTGTCGCAGTTCTGTGAACACCTGAAGACAATGCTCGCGAGTTCAATGTGCGTTTCTTATCTCGTTCCAGGTATTATCGGGTATGTAATGACCGAGCACTACACAGTCATCATCAGACGCACCATATCGAAGATCCCAAGGAAATAACACGCGTCGCTCGAGAAAGTGAGTCCAACACGGCTACGCGTCACGGGCGTCCTGGAACCAATCCATCCGCTCTCAGTGTTTCACGTGGTCGATTCCGAAGTTACGCAGGCTATACAGACCGTCAAAACCGAATTCAATAGAAGAGTAGCCGTTGATCGCTTGCACGACGAACTTATCTTGGAGATTTTGCAGTATTGCGTGCCGACGATAGGCAAAAAGATACCTGCGGCATATTCGGTGTACGTCTCACCTCATTCTTTTTGATGTGCCACTCACTGGATGTACTAGCTGCACGAGATGGAGGCTTATCGCCAACTCTTCGCCATCGTTGTGGACGAAGATGCAACTCCCAATGGCTCCCGAATGGTACTCGATCTTCCTTGAGCGGAGCGGCAAACATCCTCTAGAAGTTCATTTCTCAGATCAGAAAATCCACAACAAAGAACCAGAGTATCAGGTGCTCGGAAAACAGCTGCAACAGCTTGCCCCTCGAATTGCCCACCTTCACTTCTATTGGAACGCGCCCCTTCACAATTCTCTCAGCCTCAATAAATTTCTCGCAACTCATGCCCAAGAATTAGAGTTTCCTTCTCTCGAGACCGCCGAATTCTATGCGTCTTCCAGTAGAGAAAATCCCACAATCGTCCTGCGAACTCCCGCTCTGCAAAAATTAACTATTAATGGGGATTTGGAGTTCCTCCCGAAAGTCATTACCGATAATGTGACTGACTTCCGGATCCAATCGTCTCCTTGCAAACCCAACGCGATCTTACAAGCACTGTCTCAATTCCCGAAAGTCGAGCATTGCGATGTTTCGACATATACAGGTTACGGATACTCGCCGACGCCTTCTCCTTCGATCATTTCGCTCCCGAAACTACAGGATATCAAATTCAAGTCTCTCAGTATGCCCTGGACAACTTACGTCCTGAACGCTCTCGATGTGCCGCCCACAGCCCGAATAGAAATCGCCATCTCCCGAAACCAGAACGACGCACCCATCAGCACTTTGATCCTCCCTCGCATGCCCATGTGTGACGAATTCACCATACGAAGCGGCCCTCACCAAGAATGCATGTACGACCTCAAGTCAACCACACAGCCTTCTCTCTGCATAACTGGAAGCAGCGACATCCCACTCCCGACGCTGGCTTCTTCACCGAACAATCTCACTCGATTAAACCTCTCATATCAGACGTTGCCTTCATCCGAGCATCTCGCTCAGAGCCTCACCTCCTGGTCTTCTCTCACTTCAATCAGTATCTGGGCACAAGAACCGGACTTCGATCGTTTCCTCGTCGTATTGTCGTCGGAGAATCCTGCTATCATCTGTCCACAACTCGAGCGCCTCGATTGCACGGAGACGAAATTCACACGGTCGAGGATGTACGAGTTTCTGGAATTCCGAAAGGCCAAGGGTGTCGGAATCCGGGAACTGAAGAGCACGAAAGGATTTTCGACCCCCGATACAGAGGGCTTCGCGTCGCTGGTGGAGCGTCATTTGGAGGTTGACCCAGAGCCAACTCTGGTTGAACGATTGTTACGAGATATGTTGAGAGCGTGCCCTGAGATGCGATCGCAGATTGAGGCGCTTATGCCGGCTGAGATGAAAGAGGCGTTCGGTTTCTGATCACGGAGAAAAGAGTTATGTGTTTGGGAGTAAATACTCAGTATTCACCACGCAAAGGCATTGAATCAAAGTATATTGTATCTTCATATGATGCTCCCATGCAATCATCGCCTTCACTGCCTTAAGCTTCACTCCCTCGCTCAGCTCGTTTCACTCATGACTGGACTCTGTACTCGAGTCGCGAAGACTGCTTCTCGTCGGAATCGCATGGACATACTTACGCAAGAGATACTCAAGAATTGACCGCATGGTATGGTCAGTGGCACCAATGAGACCCGGTTGATTCAGCCTTACAATCTGAGCGACGTGAACTCAAAAGTTGCCTGGCAGGAAATCATGGGGTGGTGCACGGTTCTCTGCACCCACTAGATTAATGAATCTGGTGCTAGAGTCGGGTAAAAACTCGCATCGGATGGCCGTGTATCGGAGGCCCAAGATTAGACTGCATCGACATACTGCCAGAGTTACCTCCCGGAGATCAGGAAAGTACTCTATCAAGGACCCGAGAGCTTTCTGCAGAGTCTGGAGGGAAATCCCTGGGAGTAGACTGAAGGGAACAGAAAGATTGATTTTCCGAAATTTGAATGGAGGCACATTGTCCAGCTGGTGCTTGAACATCATATCGCTGACCATCTGAAAAAATGAGTCAATGGTTAAACGTAACAGAGGCTCATTGCACTCACATTACTGTGATGAATTGCTTCAAGCCAGCTGAGCTCTTGCAAATTTGGAAAATGTCTAGCCAGACGGGCCAAACTGTCGGAATTAAAATACAAAACACCACTGGCAATACTAAGGATTTCGAGTTGAGGAAACATGATGTTTGATGATCGCATGATATCTGTCATTGAGAGGGTTGTGCCAGTCAAATGCAAGGCACGCAAGTTGGCCTGTAACGGTCCATTGAAAGCAATCGCTGCTTGGGTATGGAGGCGGGTCAAGGATGGAACAGTTCGAATCATCGACGAATAATATGCCAAATGACCATTTGTTTGTATTATTGGAACGTTAAATTCAGGGATATCGAGGAGCAAGTCAGAGATCTCCCGGTGACGGGCCAAAAAGGCTCCTATACCCTTTGCAATGCCATCCGCAAGAAATTGTCCCCGAGCGAGTATGTGGCATACATTCAAGGATTTGAATTTTACTTTGGACAGAACAGCATTGAATAACTCGTCCATGATGAACTGATTCGCGTTGCCACCGCGAGAGTCGATAGTAATTGAGGAAATGTGTGAAAGGTGTTCGAAGGATGCCACAAATAGGGCTCCATGGGCGCGCAGCATCTCCTGTTCCAAGGTGTTCTCATTCTCAATCGAATGCGGAACGCTCACGAGGGTCAGTGATTTGACGAGGCTCGCCACCTGAGCCAAGAAAACAAGGTGATCCGCGAAGTCAGGAACCCTTTCCCGACTCCAGACTAGGCAGGATTTGGCCCAAATGAGAGGAGAGCATGTCCTACGCCAGGCTCTATCCACGGAGGAGAGGCTGATGAGATCACATTTAGATCCTACAATGATCAATGTCTCTGCCATCTCAAGACACAACTCTGCGGGAATGAAGATGGAGTTCATTCTGTGATCCATGGATGTAGTGAAGACGAAAGGATAGAGATGTTTGTCAGGGGCAGGGGTAGATCAGAGGACGATCGGGCAGGTGAGTGGGGAGTGAAAACAGAAGGGCGAGTTTGGCGGAGTTTGTGTCGGTGGGCAACCATTCCCAATTTCTGACAAAACAAATATCCGAAGCGAGACTCTGCGCGGCGATCAAGTTGCAAATATTAAGAAGACGAGACAAAGAGAGTGTTGTTCTTGGGTGAGTGAAACCGGCGTTTAGTTGTTTTATTCTGTGTGACCAGGTGGCACAGGCGTTGTTCGTGTCGTTGAAAACTCGACCCGATTTTTCAGATTCCCTCGAGAGATATAAAGCCAGAGAAAGTGTCGCCCGCCATCCCCAACGAAATGTGCGACGGTGGCCATTACGATAAGATAGCCTTCAAAAGACCCTTCAAGAGATGCTAGGGCGAAGTGGACAATTGGGGCGCGTTTCTTGGTTATATATCCCTAGAGGGATGGCCGCAGACTGTGTGCTTTTGACATACTCATATTGGGCCAGTCAAAGGTGACTCAAAGCTGGGGCAGCCGTGCGAGGTTCGCATCCCAGTCTAGCACTGGAAGCTTTAGGGCGAGTCTGGTAACCCGGATCGTACGGAGAATAGTCACGAAGAAGCTGAGAGACCAGTAAATTTCCAGAAAGCCACCATCAACTCTATCATCAAGAATATGAATTCATGCGCAGGAGTATCGGGAAGTATCGGACTCATGGTCACCAGGCTGACGTTCGATTTCTGAGACAAGACGATCTGAAGAACTGGATCTCAAGTTTTTCGGCTGCACTTTGTGGAATTTCGCCTGAGAATGGCAGACCGTTTTTGTGATCCTGGTTGTATGAGATCCCCGCGAGCCGGACATCATTGAGAGAGGAGGTGAGTGGTACCAGTACATCTTGCATTTATGCGTCGGCTTAGAACATTTCAGGAATGAGCACCACAGTCCACGGACTCGTTTTGTCGTCTGAAGAATGTTCTCATCTTCAAACGCTAACGGCAACATAGCAAACTATCATCCTCAGTTCATCGCCTTGCTAGAAAAGCCGATATCGATTCAGATGCAACCGCAAGTACTTGAGTAATTCAGGAACATGCAGTGATCTTCGCATCGCAGATTCTGATGGTTATATCGCCAGCCAGCCTATGAATTATACTCAAGCAGTCACGTTTATCATCGGATCAGGACGCCCATGCGGCCACGGTTTCAAAGTTAGTCCAAATCGGCTACATCGATAGCTCTATCATAGCCAGTCGAAACCGGCTGAAGCTATTTCGCGAGTGCAGGCAATTTCTCACTTGAATGCAGGTCTCAAAGTCCGTTAGGATTTATGAAGGAGAAGACGCCTTATGGGGTGCTAGCGCTAGGCTTGAGTATTTGAGCGACTAAACCGATGAACGAGTCAAGTTCAAGCTGCATCCAAGGCTGCATCAACTCCGCCGCTTCGACTCCTCTCCAAGTCTTCCGATACAGCAGGCCTCCGATGCCTGCTAATCACTAATCAGGCAACACTCGCTGAGCCAAAAATCACCTCCCTACGCCGCTGTGATGGTAAAACGACCCAAAGGAGACGGAGGACTTCAGACTGGGCGTTGGGCCTCGCTCCGATAGTCACAGAACTGTCTAGATTGGCTCACGGCTCATAGCAAGGGTACGCCACCATCGGTGTCACTCCCAGAGGCGCTGCTAACTTTGCCTAGCTGTCTGTCTTCCAGTTGAAGAGACGAAGAAGTTTCATACGAGTCAGTTATTCGTCTTGGCGTTATCGTCGCCTCGTACTGACATGGCACACTATCATCTCACCCGCCGCTTCTTCCTTTGTCATCCACAACCGTCGCCGGCCTCAATACTTGCAGCATACTAGTAGGAAGCCCACCTGCTCACTCTTCCGCAATCGTATATCTCACGCGGTCAATGTACGCCGAGGATACGACAATCCGAAGCAAGGGTTGCTGGCAGACAATGGTTCGACCTTCCATCAATAATCCGTTCGCGTTGCCTCAGACTTTTCGCGACTGCATTGTCCTTCGCAAACCTGGGCAGTCATGCCTACTCTGACTCTTGACCATCGGCCACCAGTATCGGCTCAGGCTCTCGTTCAAGTTGATCCTCAATTTCATCTATTTGATGCGGACCCTTCTCACGTTAGCCTCGAGGGAGCTCAGTTGCCCATCAGCATGGCGCAGTCAAGGTCTGACGACTCCTGAAGCCACAAAGAAAAGCTAATTATCTCTTCGACTGGGCCGCGTTATATACTTGAACCCAGCCGAATCCTAGTACCACGGCCGCGGCTAAGAAGTGGTCCGTGATATAGACTACTAGCTTCAACTTCAAGTTGAGACTCATCATCTAGCGCTCATATCTGTCAACATCACTTCTTTGATATTCGACTGCGCTGGGAGCCCCTTCCGACATCTGCATTATCGAAAGGTAGCATGGGCTTTGATTCTGACTCTGAAGCGCATGCGAGTGACATCAAGACCATACACGATTCCAGATGGCTTGTCTCACTATTTTCCACTGGAGATACGCGAGGGAATGCCTTGTGTGGTCCGCACCGCACTCAGAGAGCCTTCAAGTCGCTCTCGTACATCTTCCTGTCTTCCTTCGTCTTTTGAAATTCTACTGATGTCTATCGAACAGGACCTCGTGCTACTTGCAGTAGTACTTCTACTGGAACTCACCGTCATCTCCTCCCTTTCTTCATTCAGCTGCTCCTGCACTACGCGCGGAGCAATCGCGCGATTGATCATGCATCGTGCTAAGCGATTAAGCGCCCACATATGTAAAGTCGTATCGCTGGCGTTGACTTTTTTCTGTCATTCTTGTTTGAATAGGATTACCTCTAGCCATTCACTCTGTACGTCGTTTGAACTATCACATCAAGTATCACCTACATCGGTATTGGATGTACAGCTGTGTTTATTGTATTGTTTCCTTATTTTCGTCTGAACACCTATATTCCAGTCAAAAAAATTACTTTTGTGGGCAAAACTATACTCAATTGTGTCTCAAAGTTTCTTGGGATTCCTCTGCGTCTCTGCGTCTCTGCGTGGGTCCGTCCCCTTCTCAGTATCTCTCGTCGTGCTCAGATTTGCATCTTCAAGCCTCCTTCCCGATTCCGATTCCGATCCCGAGATCACCGACCGCGACCTCGACGGCATTAAAGGGAACATCGCACACTTCCCACACTTCCCACATCTGCTGAACCTCTACATAACCTATTTCACCCTTCAAAGATCTTGAGCTCCTACCATATCCCGACTTTCACTCACTCGCGGAGACCCACGGCCGAATTTGGAATGACAGTCGTCTTTTCGAGTGCTGGTGATCTACGCTAGGATCGACGGTTGGATCGACAGCTCGACAGCTTGACGGTCCCAGGTGGAGCGAAGATTGTCGATCGTTCTCACGATAACATCTGTGCCACTCGCTGGATCGGAGTGAAGAAATGGGATTGAAAGCTGGATGCGGCTGCGAAGACTCGGCCTGGTCTGGGATTTTGGATATGGGAGGAAGGAGAGCGTCGAGATTTGAGGTTTTGATGCAGGCATTCTCTCTGTGGGTGGGCTGAGTGTGGTGCGGTGGAAATCATGATGATATGTTGACTGTATGTGTGACCTATCTTTCTTGTGTTCAATCTGAAATCTTGTCGATGTCTCGCTCAAGCCACTTTACAACGTATCATTCTCAAGTGTGTATACTACAGATCTGAATAAAAACCTTGCAGATGATCCTTATCGTCTATCATTTCAGTCATAATTCTACGTATCCTCCATTCTCACTCATGATGACGCGTCCGGTCTAGAAGAAGCCGATACGGGACCTGTCCAACATTCTGCCCATCGTTCTCCGTGCACGAATCGACTAAAATCAAGCTGGAGAGGCTCCGCGTTCACCAAGCTCCGACATCGACCCCACACAAATGTGGACCGATAGTGCGGAGGAAGCCAGAAGAGCAACTTTGGCTCTTCTTCGTCGGAGTGCACCCATCCATTGTAGTCGATGCGGGGGAACGATGTTTGCAAGTCGGCTGGTGAATTGGGATTGGTGGAGGATTCGTCGACGTCCCAAATGCGAATGATTCCGTCGTGTGCTGATGAGATGATTTGTGACTGGTTATTCAGGAAGAACGCATCTCGAACTTCCCCACTGTGGCCCTCCCAAGGCCTGCCACCTTGTTGCGGCCGCTCTGCACTGAGATTCCATAATCGGATTGTATGATCTTCTGCTGCAGATAGCAGATGCAGCTCGTCAGAAGTAAAGACAAGCGAACGAACAAGACTCGTGCCGTGACGGAGGTACGTACGACGTGCAGAACCACGAGATTGAAGATCCCATATGCAAATCACACCGTCAATCGACGAAGACGCAACAAGTTCTTCACTCGAGGACAGGGCTATGCGAAAGACATATGTGTCGTGTAGAGTCAGAGGGTCGCCGATAGATTGCCCGCTTTCTGCATTCCAGATACGGATGGTCTTGTCCCGAGAGCCTGACATGATGAGACCATCGTTGTTGTAGAATTGCACAGAGTACACTCCGAAGTTGTGTCCTCTGAGCTCCACCGATGCACAATTCACTGTATTCCAGACACGTATGGTCGAGTCATCGCTGCATGACACCAAATGTTCCCCGTGATGATCAAACACCATCTCTCGGACCACGGCTGTGTGACCATGAAGTACCACCCGACCCCCAAGTGATTCTTCAGCCTGGATGTCCCAGATACAAATGGTGTTGTCTGCTGAACCAGATGCTAACAATTTTCCATTGGGCGAGATCGCAAGCGCCACGATCAAGCCGGTATGTCCGCGCATGGGCGACCCGGTGGATCGGATTTGCCTATCTTCAAGGGCAAAACGGTGGATCGAGCAGTCAGCAGAAGATGCAAAGAGACACTTTTCATCCGGTGAAAGAACAATTCTAGTCAGGAAAGCTTTGTCTGCCTGCTCTTTTGCTATTGGGTGCTCTACTGCTTGCCGATCCAAAAGACAGATAGTGCCATCCCACGCGCCCGTCGCGAGGAATCTTCCATCGGGGGAAAAAAGGACACTCAATATGGCGTTTTGTCCCTGAACAGGTTTTCCAACGGGAGAACCAGAGACTCCATCCCACAATCGAACGCTCCGATCGGAAGATGAGACAATGACAGGATCCGCAACGTTCGGAGAGAAAGACATCCTTCGCACTCTGCTCTCGTGCTTGGTAGAAGGACTTTCCCAGTCTTTCCGAGTTGCAGATTCCACATCCCATACGTAGACAAATCCCGATCGATGACCGGAGGCCAGAGATCGTCCATCGGGAGAAAAATTGAATTCGTCATCGTCATCGGAAAAAATGTCGATCTCATGACGGTTTGCCCACTCCATGCGGTCGGCAAGTCGGTCAAAAATGGAGATAGAGTGACCAGATGGGGCGAAGGCGAGATATTTGGTATCTCTTGATATTTTCATACATCCCCAATACTGAGACTGGGGCACTGAATCCCATAACTGCATTGGATCGGTCACTCTGTTAGTTGCCATTTCCCACGTGCATACATATCCTTCATCTGATCCAATCCAGAGGATTCGGGAATCAGCTGAGAATTGGAGGCATATAATCGGTCTGTTGGAAACTTCCGTGCCATCTTGGATTATGTCACCCAGAGAGAGACCGCGTATAACCACCGAGTTCCAGGATTTAGTCGCGGCGAGAAGTTTGCCATCCGGTGAGACGGCAACTCGAGGGAACCTGAAATCAATGGAGAAAGTATTGAAGAGCTGGCCAGACTCCAGATCCCACATGCATATAGACTTCTCGGCGGCCGTGATTAGCAGTGTGCCGTCCGGGGAGAAAGTCATTGAATATATGCACTGATCACCCGACTCCTTACGTTTTGGGAAGGTTCGGATGATTTCACTCCACACTTGTTGTTTGCCACTTCGAGCGCAAATTGTATTTGTGAACAGAGGGAGATATTGTTGGGAAACCAGACTTGACTCTGGCGCGAAAGGGAGTATCGATATGTAAAGGTGGGCTGGGTTGCGTCCGATCACTTCGGCAAAGTTGCTAATGAACCTTTCAGCATCTGTTCCGAAATTCACGAGCGTTTCACTTTGACACTACGGGAGATTTTAATTCTTCCTCTTTTAGAAGGAAAAGACAAAAGATAACGTACCTCCGAAGCCCATTTGACCATCGTTCGAATCGCGCTACCTGCCCAATATATCTTTTGTGTTAAACCAAGTAATTCAAGCCAAAACAGGAAATTGGTGTTGAGGAATTCTTGGACAAGTTCAATCAACATGATACCAGCTTCGCCTGTGGCTTCGGCCAAATGATTTGACCAGAATTCCGACGCGTACAGCAGCTGGGCCGAGACCCGACCACGCATGAGTTCTTTCGCGTTCAACAAATTTGTGGATGCGTATGACGTTGGCAGATCAACGATATTGAATTTGAGCTCAGAGTTCAACACTCTTAAACAGGCGCTGGCGAGGGCCACATGCTGCGAGAAGGGGTCTATGTAGAACACACCGCTGCATTCCTTGTCGACAAGGAAATCTCGAAAAGAGGTGTGGAAGACGCGAACTGGATCCTGCGAGCCGGCACTAACACCCGTTAAAAGCGAGCCCAACAGTTCAACCACAGACTTGAGCAATCCATGATCCTCGTTCAGATCACGGAGCGCATCAAGAGCATCCACGGGCAGAGGCGTGTACACCGCAAGAACACGCCCAAGCAGCGTAGGGAATATAGTCAATAAGTGTTCTCTATCAGCTGATGCAAAGATGGCATTAAGTATCTGTGTGTAGAGTTCGTGGAGAGGGGATGGGTTATGCTTCGAGGGGTCGTAAGTCGAACCGACGGTCTTCGCTACGTTTGATATCCTTTGCTTCTGCAAAACCCCGAATCGTGCGACACGTTCTTCTAACAGTTGTGGCTCAAGGATGAACCGGCATGCAGTGATAGCCCACTGAAAGAGACCTTGGGACTTCTCGATCAGTGGTCGGAGCCAGTTGTGTTTGTCTGGGATGGCATCTAGACGGGCTGCCAGATCCGGATGGTCGTCAACGAGACGTTGTTTGTAAAAGGCCACAATATCTTCAGTCGGATCAGCTAGTACGCCTCCCACTTCCAAGCAGGAGACCTGGGGTGAGGCGTGGAATGCTTGTTCAATTTCATTGTCAGGTCGGGAGGTCATGAATATGTGGAAGCTGGATGGAAGCTCGTGGAGACGAGACGAAAGGATGACGTGGAGTTCTCTCCGCGATTCGAAGTCGCCGATACACTCGTCGAGTGCGTCGATGACGATCAATATGGGCCCGAAGAATTCAATATGCTTCGCAGGCTCGAGAATCAGCTTTTCAAACTGTATCCTCACTGATTTTGTGCTACGGAGCGCACGATCATCGCGGATGATGTTCGAGAGCGCCTGCTTCCACTCGGGGATCAGGGCGGCGAGATCCTGGGAGATCGTACAAAAGAGCGCTTCTGGGACGCGGATATTCTCGTCCGATCGATCAAAGATGAATGAGGATCCGAGCCGTTTTCCATCGTGGAACATCTTGGCGATGGTGTGGGCGAGTGTAGATTTCCCAGATCCCGAGGCTCCCTTCAGCCACAGCAAAGAGGCACCTTGGGACTGTGGATCTGTCGTTCGTATAAGTGAACGGGTGATCTCTGCCAGTAGTCTAGTCCTCGTTCCAGGCAGGCATCCTTTCTCGGGAACAAAGCTGGCTCCCTTGCCATATCGCATATCTAAGAGATCAATGTTGTGCGCTAACCGAGATTCAACAAAAATTTCAAGGGCTGAGAAGAGGACTTACCGATATCTTGTACCGTTGACGCGACTCGGAACACCGCAAGTTCGACCTGCACGACCGCTTGCTCTTGAAAAGCCTCCCTGAGCCTGGAAAAGTTCGCGCTGAATCGCGCAACTTCATCGCTAGCACTCCGTGACGGGTTGCTGAACATTCGGGTCACTATGCGAGGCTATCAAAATGGCTGATTTGTAAGCAAAGAGAGCAACTCACGGAACTGCTTGTTATTGCCATAAGCTTGAATGAAATAGCCACACTCCGTGGTCTGCTGCACCAGCTGCGACGCGATCTTCCTTTGATAGTCATGGGATAAGTCTTTCGACAAAGAGACCAGCTCGAAGACATGCTTCATCACAGCTAGAAGGGCACGGATATCTTCGTCGAGGTGCTGTTGATCTTGAAACATCTGTAAAACCGATGAGAATACAGGAAATCAGATAAGCACAATCATGCTAACCTTGCAACTAGCGACTACGAGCTCCTTCACAGCTTTTGTATATGGATTAATCTCGAGCCCACTATCAAAATCGTGTGGCGGAGGTATCACCTCAGATACGTACTTCAGCGAGCGCTCCGACAACATCCATAAAGCTTCCAAACGACTGGAGGAACTCCGCGACACTATCAGGCGCGGGTCTTAATTCCTTCAATGCTGTAGCGGCACCAGTAAGTGCCCCGTCCATCACGTGATGAGGAGTGTCGAGTCGTAAATGAAAAGAGAGTGTAGGGGTGCCTTCTTTGAAGGGTCCAAGTGAGTTCGAGAGCGGCGTTTGATTGATCACTACTGTAAGTCATGAGAGCAAGATCTGACCCGGAGAGTTGAATAACTCTACCAGGAGACCTCAACAACAGATCACCCAGCTCGACCATGATCTCTCCGACGAAGCTGTCTTTGAAGAACGTACGCTCTCGCAAGAGCTTAATGCAAAGGTCTCCAATGGGGTCGTCACTGCAGAGACTTTCAGTAACAACGCGAAGCAGGGTAAGAGACACCCACAATAGCTGAACATGATTCCAGGCCGGCTTCCTCCCTCGAGCCGACGTTTTCGATCGGAACGGCTTTAACTTCCCCTCTCTCTTCGCTCCATCACATTCCATGATCAGGTAGAAATGAGGGCGATATGGCAAGTACTTGCGCCATTGCTTCGCCGGCACGATCCCATGGATGTCTGAATGAATATTGATTCAGAGCGGAGAGGTAATGATTTTGGAGACCTACTGGAGATCTCGAGTCTTCGACAAACTGGAGTTTGAGGGCACCTATAGCTGATTGAGTTAAAACGGGACATAAACGATGGATGCGGTGACGAACTCATCATCATCTGCACTGCTCTTCCCCCAGCTCGAGCGCGTCATTTCTGCGGTCAAACAAAGAGACGGCAAATGTTGAGTGTCTGGTGTAACAGCCATGGATGGAAGAACGATCCAGGTGTCTGCATTCGTCTGCTTTCGACGAGCGTAAGCGTATTTTGATAGGGGTGATGCGGTGAACGTGCGCAGCATACATAGTTTAGGGTCTTCCCTAAATGAGGCCTGAGAGCTCTCACGTCTCCTAGGGACAGATATCGTTTCAGAGTCTCATTGGAAGGAGATGTTTATCGTGAACGAGCAGCGAGTATGAGCCGGAGGCAGAAATGTGTGATAGCCTTCATAAGGGATTATCTGCGTGTGTCACAGTGAATTTTCAGATCGTCACAAAGAGCGCAGAAAGCTCGTCTTCTGCTTTCCAGAACCGAGGTCCTCCAGCGGTAACAGTACTGTTGCAGCACCAGCCAATCTGGAAGGTGGACGCACTGGCGAACTAGTTTGAAACTCCGCTTTCGGCCTGCATTGACCAGCCAGGGCTCGCAATTTCAATGGGAATCTATTTGACAACCTCAGATTTTTGTGACTTTCTGAAGTACAGTACGACATATTGTTTCAGAATTAGTAGAATAACAACGTGTTCGATGCAGAGCGTCAAATATCCACTGGTAGTCAAATTTCAGGGGGATCCCGGATGCACTACTCTGAACCTCCTCGGCAGGAGGCAGTCGGATGCTTCTGTCCAGATAAGTCATTGAGGCGGAGGAATAATCTCCCTCGATGGACATTGCGCACATTTTGCGGGGTTCCGGCGTAGTTTCGGTGACTTTGAAATGATGCCTGGCAATTTGGGTAGCTCTGGTATTCTGCCTGTCACCCCGGGACTGAAGGTGGCAAACCTAGTTTATGTCATGACTGAGGGAGATCATTGGCGGGATAGAATACTGACCTTCGTTTCTTCGAATCTCTTCAGACTTGCTCCGGGCCTTGTTTGCGTTCGCTGCCAAAGACTTTGACTCTCTCCATGCCGCTCCGCCTATGGCATATAAGAACTGTGGCGGCAGCGTCGATCAATCGTGAAATTTACGAGGATAAGCTTTGACATCCAAAGGAAAGAAGAATACACATCCTAGGTTCAATTCCACGGCTATCAGAAGCCAACCCATCTACGTATCAGGACCAGGCTTCGCCACGGCCCCAGCCGTACAAGCACCTCGGGGGGGAATTGGCGAGGCAGCAAGCAGAGGATCGATTGGGGAACAAGGACGGTTGAGGTCTAAAGTTTTTGGTCAGATGATGAGCGACTCGTCGACGCAACAAGACATACCGTTCAGGGTCCATCATCTCGTCCTGACTGTACATCAATGAATCGCTGTGCCCTCTGTCTCTCGTGCCATTTCCATTGGGAGACTGAACACACATTTCTCTTGAATGAGTGTCATCATCCTTGCGGCTAGCGGAACCATGGGACAGCCAGTATCGAATATTCAAGGGCATGAAAGCTTCAGGCTACGAGGCTTTGATATGAAGCATGAAGTTGGATTGATTTTTGGCTGAAGACAACCCAGTGGAATCCTTGGACGTTGTCGCAGAAGTAGTGAAAGTTCGGAGATGGTTGAGATATGGAATTGATGTATGGAGGGCCGGGATAGGGTAGCTTCGACATCCTCGGTGATGGTGACTTATGGTAGTGAAGAGACCCGGGTGCAGAGAATTTTTCCAACGCTAGCTTGAAGGAAGTAGAGCAGGTCTTCGTATATCGACTACTGGAGACGTCAATATACTAGCTAAGCCATGTATGCCATGCGGCCATGGTGCTGACTCTGTATCTCCTGCTCCTGGCCAGTATTTTGCATAACTAAGTCTGTATATTGCACCATTATGAAGGATCGACTTACGGACAGGGCAGCGGACCATGAAGATCAATCGTAATTACACTGGAATTGAAGCGGAGCGCTGAGCGAGGCAGAAGAGAGAAGTTCAAGGAGGATTACATAATTCGCAGGCCTTCCAGTCGTTTCAATCATAGCAAATCTCTTCCTCGTCTCAATCCAGCGTAGGATTACTTGAAAGCTCTGACAGGCCTTCACGTTAACGTTTGCAACCTCAGGGGAACCGCCCTAGGCTCACGGCCAACTTTCTCGGTGGCATCTCAATATCAGTGCCACCATGACAGCTCATCCCAACTAAATGCGAACTCGACTGCCATACCGAGACGCCGATCATGCTGCCAGCACCTTGTATTACAGATGCGCCGCAACGGAACTCCCATCTTGAGTGATCAAGAGTTTTCTTCACTGTCAACAGTAAATGTCCATTGGCACGATTATGCTCTGCCTACCTCGACGTTTGTTGGCTGGTAGCCGAGTTACGCTTTACAAATCAAACGTGCCAAATCCAAAGCTGGAGTCCGCTGTTCAAGCTAGGAGTGGACGTATCTGACGATGTGCAAGACTCGGAGGAGCAAGAACCCGATTCGCCCTATCAACCGAGACGAGGGTCCTAAACGATGTTCGAACGTTCGTAGCTTTGACATTTAAACATGATGGAATGAAAGATTGACTGACTGATTGTCATAAAGGTGTGCCTATATCAATTAATTGGCCCCGCCTTCTTAGCTATGCTTCATCATCTCAGTGCTGCGACGTATCCTATACCTCGGACCCAGGACCCAGACCGTGCCAGTCTTCGAGAGGTCATCACGAGAACCACAGCCTACTGTCGCCGCACCTGCATCAACCTTTCACAAAGCATGCGATTCGCACAGCGATATCGATCCGCTCTCGGTTGAGACGACTCGCGGCCTATTACTCCTGCTGCATCCTCAGCAACGGACACAACCTATTGTAGATCTCAGGTCTCCGTCATCGCCCCTCCCTACTTTGAACGCATCTTCCGTCCTCGAACTCTTCGACTCCTTACCTTGGTCTCCCCATTTGGCGACCTGCAGCTGTGAGCGCCGTTCCAGAGCATCAAAGGCTTTTAGAAAGTGTACAACATTCTCCAATGCACTTCCTCCTTTCAGGACTCGGACCGACGTCGTCAATTTTCATTTACAATTCCTATGTGGCTCTCACTGTCATCTCGGCGTCATCTCGGCCCTGTTCCGCGCTTCGTTTGTCAGCGAGAGATCCCAAGGGCGTGCCAGTGCCTCGCAGCCCATTTCTCAATCTTCTTCCATTTGAAAGACATCGAACGGAACCTTTTCTTCGCCGCTGGGTCGCGTCTATAATTGACTTCAGGTGCATCATGGTGTCTTCGGCGCAATCAGGACGCAGCTGGGATATAGACTATCATCTTCAACGTCCAGTTCATATGCGCAGCTGATGCCAATGTCTGTTTACCCAACTTGCCTTGTTTGGCATTTGATAAATTCGATTATGATCGGAGCCCATTGCCACATCTCCGTCGGACAGTTTTCACTCAGTCTGGGCTTTGACTCTGAAGTGCATGTTATTGAAGGCAAAGGCCATATACATTCGTAATTGGCGTCCACCTGCGGTGCTCAATCTGGAAATACTATGGAACGTCTTTGTTCGTCCGCACCAAACTGAAAGAGCCTTCGGGTTGCCGTTGTATGTCTTCCTGTCTTTCTTTCTCGTTTCAAGTGACTGACCTCGATCTTTCAGGTCCTTATCCTCCTTTTCTCCAGTCTTGTGATTGTCTCCTCCCCCTTTCGTTTCATTGCTTCCCCATCAAGCGTCGATCGATCATGTCGGGCATTTAAGCGCCCAGCAAGCGAAGTCGTATTGCTAACTTTTGGTTCCTTCTTTCAGTTTCGGGACCTCCTTCTAGCCATTCGCATCGTACACCTCGTTTGCCCGACCACATCTAGTACCATACACTGTAGATTGGTGGCAGATGCATAGATGGATTTAATGATTTTTAATCTTTCTTTTTTTCGTATGAAGACCAATTCTGTCCTCAAAAATCTGATTTTGGTGGGCAAGACCATTGCATCACCTTCAAAAAATCTTCTGAACACCCTGTGTCTCTGCGTAGATCTGTCTCCTTCTCTCGTCGTGCTCAGACTCGAAGTGTCAAACTCGATTTCCAAGCCTCCATCTCAATTCCGCTTCCGAACCCGAGATCACCGGTCACCGCCCGCGAGGTCGACGACATCAAGGTCAAGGCCGCCTCCTGAGCTTCCGACACTTGTTACACCTCTTCATGATCTATCTCACCCAAAGAATCTTGAGCTCCTTATGTGTCCCGATGTTCATTCCTCCGAAACCCATGGCCGAATTTGGATTGACTGTCGTCTTTTCAAGTGATAGTGATCTACGATTGGATCGACGGCTGGATCGACGAAGTGTCAACTTGACAGGCCGAGGTAGAGCGAAGACTGTCGATAGTTCTCACGGAAACTTTGATACCGCTCGATGGATTGGACTGGAGAAATCGGTTGGAAAAGCTGGATGGGGATGCGGAGTCTTGGCCTGATCTGGGATCTTGGATACGGGAGGAAGGAGAGCGTCGAGATTTGACGATTTAATGCAGACCCTTTCTTTGTGGTTGTCTGCGGACGGTGCGGCGGGGATCATGATGGTATGTTGACTCTGTACGTGTGACTATCTCTCTTGAGTTCATTCCGAAACCCCATCCACGTCCTCGCTCGAGGTGTTTTGGTACATGTAATTCACGATGATGAATCCTACAAATATGAATGAAAGTTGTTACACATGCTCTCCTTAACGTCCATCATTTGGGTCATCATTCTACGTAGCCACCGGCCTCACTCACGATGACACATCAGTCCAGAAGAAGCTGAAACAGGACCCGTCCAACATTCAGCCCAGCGAGCTCCATGCACGAATCGGCTGAAATCAAGCTCAAGAGGCTCCGCGTTCACCAAGCTCCGGCATCGTCCCCACACAAAAGTCGACCGATAATGAGGAGGAAGCCAGAAGAGTAATCTGGGCTCTTCTTCGTCAGAATGCACCCATCCGTCGCGGTCGATCCGGGGGAATGATGTTTGCAGGTCGGCTGGTGAATTGGGATTGACGGAGGATTCTTCGACGTCCCAGATGCGAATGACACCATCGGTTGATGACGAGATAATTTGTGATTCGTTGTTCAGAAAGAATGCATTGTTAACATTTGCACTGTGGCCTTCCCAAGGCCTGCCGACTTGTTGTGGCTGCTCTGTGCTGAGATCCCATAATCGTATAGTATGGTCATCAGCTGCGGATAGCATATGCTGCTCATCGGAAGCAAAGACAAGCGAGCGGATGATACTCGTGCCGTGATGGATGTAGTGACGACGTGCGGAGGCACGAGATTGAAGATCCCATACGCATATCACACCGTCGACTGACGAGGATGCGACAAGATCTTCACCCCGAGACAAAGCTATGCGCAAGGTAGTTGATTTGTGTATTCTCAGAGGGTCGCCAATGAGTTGCCCGTTGTTTGCATTCCAGATACGGATAGTCTTGTCCTGAGAGCCTGAGATGACGCAATCTCCGTTATTGTAGAATCGCGCAGAGGACACTGCCAAATCGTGTCCTCTGAGTTCCACCGATGTCCAATTCGCCGTATTCCACACGCGTATGGTCGAATCATCGCCGCATGACACCAAATGTTTTCCTCGGTGATCAAAAGCCACCTCCCGGACCCCAGCTGTGTGACCATGAAGCACCTGCGGTTTGTGGAGTGGATCTTCAGCCTCGACGTCCCAGATACAAACGGTATTGTCTGCTGAACCAGATGCTACCAATTTTCCATTCGGCGAGATCGCAAGCGCCCAAATTGAGCCGGTATGTCCGCGCATCGGCGACCCGGTGGATCTGGTTCGTCCTCCATCTTCAAGGGCAAAACGGTGGATCGAGCAGTCGGGAGAAGATGCAAAGAGACACTTTTCATCCGGTGAAAGAACAATTCTGGTCAGGAAGGCTCTGTCTGGCTGCTCTTCTGCCATCGGTTGCTCCACTGCTTGTCGATCCAAGAGAGAGATGGTGCCATCCCAGGCGCCCGTTGCGATGAATCGTCCATCGGGGGAAAAGAGAACACTGTAGGCATTTTGTCCCTTGACAGGTTTTCCCACGGGAGAACCGGTGACTCCATCCCACAATCGAACGCTCCGATCCGAAGATGAGACAATGAAAGGATCCGCAACGTTCGGAGAGAAGGACACCGTTCGCACCATGCTCTCGTGCTTGGCAGATGAACTCTCCGTGTCCTTCCGAGTGACGGAGTCTACGTCCCATACATGCACATATCCCGATTGATGTCCAGAGACCAGAGATCGTCCGTCGGGAGAGAAATCAAGCGCCCTTACGTCATTGATCTCAATCTCACGACGGTTCGACCACTCCATGCTGTCTGCCAGTCGGTCAAAGATGGAGATGGAGTGACCAAATGGGGCAAATGCGAGATGGCGTGTGTCTCTTGATATCTTCATATATCCAAAATACGGAGTCTCAGGCACCGAATCCCATAACTCAATGAGATCAGTCAATCTTTCCGTCTCAAGTTCCCACGTGCGTACGTATCCATCGTTCAGTCCGATCCAGAGGAACTTGGAGTCTTGTGAGAACTGAAGGCATATGATAGCACGATATGAAGCTCTCTTGGCGTTTCTGACTACATCACCCAAAGGGAGTCCTCGTACAACCACCAAGTTCCATGATGTGGTCGCAGCCAGAAACTTTCCGTCGGGTGAAACAACGACCTTGCGGCCAATACAATCAATAGGGAAGGAATTCAAGAGTTGGCCAGACTCGGGGTCCCAAATGCATATAGACTTCTCCGCGGCAGTGATTAGGAATGCGCCATCCGGCGAGAAAGCCATTGAATGTATGCATTGGTTCCCCGACTCTGTACGACTTGCAAAGGTCCGGATGACTTCACTCCAGACATGTTGTTTGCCACTGTGGGTGCGTATCGTATTCTCGACTAGGGGGAGGTAATGTTTCGGAACCTCACTTGACTCTGGCGCGAAGGGGAGAACGGATATGTAGAGGTGCGGTGGGCTGCGTGCGATCACTTCAGCAAAGTTGCTAATGAACCTTTCAGCATCTGTTCCAAAATCCACAAGGGATTCAACATGACACTACGGGGGTTGTTAGTTCTTACTCTTTCCCGTGAATGATGGAAAGGAGTACCATAGATGCCCATTTGACCATCGTTCGCATAGCGCCACCGGCCCAGTATATCTTCTGTGTTAAACCAAGCAGCTCGAGCCAGAACAGGAATTTCGTGTTGACGAATTCTTGGACGAGTTCAATCAAAGTCAGATCAGGTTCGCCGGCAATTTCGGCCACGTGATGCGACCAGAATTCCGACGCGTAAAGCAACGGGCCCGAGACATGCTGGCGTACGCGATCACCGAAGTCGTTCGTGTTGGGGTGACTTGACGTGTACGATGTCTCCAGTTTACATATGTTGAATTTGAGTTCTTGAGTCAACACGACCAGACAAGCTTTTGCTAGCGCGAGGTGATGGATGGGAGGATCAATGTAAAATATGCCACTGCGATGCTGGTCGAAAAGAAAGTCTCGGAACGAAGTATGGAAGGCTTGGACGCGACCTTGAGAGCCAGGGGTGACGCCGGTTAGGACGGAGCCCATCCATTTCAGAATGGCGTCAGTGGTCTCGGGTTTCTCGCTGGGCGCACGAAGTGCAATGAGATCCGAGACGGGGAGCGGAGTGCGAACATAGAGGGCTCGACCTAAGACTGCATGAAAGCGTGGTAGTCGGATGTCGTTGACGTCAGAGCCGAACCTGCTACGCAGGATGGCTCGGTATAGGTTGTCAATGCCCTCCAGTTCAGCTGTGAGCAGCAGGGTTTCAAAACGTTCAGGTGTTTCCCACCCCGGTTCAAGCATGAACTCGCAGGCCGTGAACGCCCACTGGAAGAGACCCTCTGATTTCTCGACCAATAGTCTAATCCAAGCGCCATCTGGCCGTTGACCATCCAAGACGGGTTGGTCTCCAAGCTGAGAACGATAATAGATCGCAAGATCACGCTCGGTTGCCCCAGGCAAAGCAATCTTTTTGACGTCCGAAGTTGGGTTAGTAAAGACTGTCGCTATTTCGTTCTCCGGTCGAGATGTTAAAACTACGCGGAAATTGAGCGGCAGTTCATGCAAACGTTCGCGTAGAATCCCAAAAAGAGCGTTTCTGGCCACCCTGTCATCTCCACACTCGTCGAGAGCGTCGATGACAATTAGTATGGGGCCAATGAACTTGCATTCTCTGGCTGGATGGAGGATCAAATGTTCAAATTGGTCTTTGACGGACGAAGTGCGGCGGATCCGGGTATTCTGGATGATAGGATCGAGGGCCTTTTTCCACTGAGGTATGGCCTCAGCGAGATCTCGAGATATGTGGGGAAAGATGGCTGCTGCATTTTGCTCGTTTGCTCTGGCTTCGTCAAAGAAGAAGGCGGATCCGAGGCGTCCGATCGCAGCCAAATTTGCTGCTACGGTATGAGCGATCGCTGATTTGCCCGACCCAGCGACACCGGACAACCAGAGCACAGAAGCCGTGCCCCGCCCAACAGCTGGAGAACTCGAAGAAAGCTGTTCTATAGCTGAAGGGCTCGAAGAGTGTTCATCTTCGGAAGGTATCGGCCTCAAGACCCAAGCAGTGATCTCACGGACAATGTCTGTCCGAGTGTCTGACATGCAGGCTTTGTCCGAAGCATAGCAGGCGCTATCGACATAAGGCATGTCGTTCACGTTGAGAGTGGTTTCTGGATAGGACGACAGCTCGATTGAGGTCATTCACGGGTAGTGTAAACGAAGGGCTTACTGAGATCCTTCAGACTCTCGACCATGTGTAACACGACAAGATCGATCTCGGCGGTCTCATGTTCCTGGAATGCTTTCCTCAGCTTGTCGAAGCTTTTAATGAACTTCTGTATATCTGTATCAGCCGATGCTGACAGGTTAGCGACTGCGCGCTCCACTAGCACAATAGTCGATGTTGGAAGTCGGAGCACAATGAAATAGATGGAAGGACGTACGGAATTTTTTATCCTTGGCATACCACTGGACAAAATATCCGCATTCCGTCGTTTGATGAAGCAGCTTTGCAGCAATCTTTCGCAGCGGGTTCGTGCTAGTATGGAGTTCACGCGACGCCGACGCGCTCACTAGCGCACAGGCATCATCCATGACATCCACCAGCTCTGACATCGCCGCATCGCGTTGCTGTTGTGCTTGTAAGACCTTTTGCATGTTCGTCAGCGGACCATCAATAAAAACTAGGACACATGCGCCCACCTTGAACCCGGCCGAGATCACCGCCCATGCAGCAGACGTATACGGATGAACCTGTCTCATATCAGTGAACTGTCTGTTGGGAGGCTGGATAAGCGGCACACGCACAGCAGCTATCTTGTCAACAACATCCACGAATGTCTTGAACGTGTCCAGAAATTTCTCGATCCCATCCGCAGCTGGTTTCGCGACGGTCACTGCTAAGGCGCCTGTCGCAGAGCCTTCCCCTGATACGGTGTTGACGATTCCGGGAACATCCTCGACACCTCTCCAGGCCTCGTCTGCAGTAGCAACTTCCGAGGTCATTATTTGGTACGGCGAGCTGATAGTCAGTTTGAACGCCAGTGCACAACGCTCAGAGGTAGATTCAGAGCTCTGAGATATGTCGAGAGCGCGCGTAACCTGGCCTGGAATCATTATCATTAGCATTCGGATCCACGTCATCCGCAGAGTACTGCACCATCGTGTCCCCCTGCGGACAGCAAGTCCCCAACCTCTCCTTGTAACTCCCCGAAGAGCTCGTCTCGCCCAATTTTATGCTTGATGAAGACTTTGATAAGGAGAATATCAGTGGGTTTGGGATTATCGCTGCATGTGACCGTTAGCAATAGAGCACCAAAAAGTAAAGGAAGGCCCCACAAAGTGAAGGATTGAACCCAAACTGGGTTCTGCGCCCGGTTTGAAGGCTTAGAAGGCTTTTCCTGACCATGGCATTTGAGGACAAGTACGAAACGACTGTTCTGGGGAACGAGTGCTAGTGCACGGCCAGCTGGAAAATTGGTCCCACGGATGTCTGGCCAATCGTTTAGTCTTCAACAGCGACTGAAGAATGTTTCAAAGCGAACCTGAGATGCGGAGCGTTCTCTGATCGTCTGCGATGCTGCACATCATGGTCAGATCGCGTGTTTGAGTCCACTTCTGAGCGATGCAGACCTCGTATTCTGTCCGATGACGCCGGATTGTGCTTCATCGTCCGGCATTATGATTGTTGCGCGGATTCGTCTCTCGAGGAGAGGGGGAGAGGGAGAAGGAGATGAACAGGGCGGAGGAGAGAGAGGAGAGGGAAGGAGAGCGTGAGACGAGGTACATCTGGGACTTGGGCGACACGCCGTGACATGCACCGCATAGACGCCCTCGAAGCTGGTTTCTGGAATAAGAAAGGCACATTGCAATGGTACCATTGATCCTTGATCCCATCACACGATGTTTTCATCGCTATATATAGTCCCAACGACGACTCTATCTCTTTGTGTCTGCTCCGACGCATATATGCGCCGACGTGAAATGTTACTCCAACGAGTTGACTTGTCGACAGGAGAGGGGGATTATCCAGGCCTGGCGAGGTGTTGTGAGATGAGTCACAGGCAACGCCGGTTCAGCTAAAGCTCACCTTCGAGGAACGAAAGTCGGTCATCTATATTCTCGTAGGAGTAGGGCAGTCGCGAGTTATGAGCCATCTTCTGTGCATCGACCAGGGGCGCATTACGCATCTCTCTCTGTCGCCTCCAGATGATGCCTAAGACACGCGTTCTAAATTTTTTCTCTGGAAGATTGCGATGAACCGAAGAACTGACCTTCAAATATTCGCGACGGTATCCAGCTGCGTGAAGATTGGTCCCGACAGCTTGATGATGGCGACGAGGCACAACATGAAGTCTTGATCTGACTATTGTGGCATAGGATGAGATCAATCATAATATAGACGTGGCGATAAGAGAAAAGTCATACATGCAGCGAAGGCAATGATTAATCGCAGGAGTGCTCGACGACCACGACGCTAACTGGGAGAGTCGGGGCCATCTGGAGGCTCTTTTCAAGCACAAGTTTTTGCGGAAAGCCATGGAGGACGACTAGGTAGTAGAATGCCTCAAAGTTGCTGGGTGCAGACGCGCATGTTCTGCACATATATGGATGTGGTACATGATGCTCGCGAGGAGAAGATGTGTGTTACGTAATTGACTTGGGCTCACCGCTAGCAGAATCTTTCATCGACGACACCACGATCAACGAAATTCCAATCGTCTTGGTCATATCGCTCTCCTCAAGACGTGAAATATCTCAAATTCGAGATAAAATCACTCTTTACAATTTTTTTTTGCGACTGGAAATGACGTAAGCGCAGCTTTGCCCTTCGCGACCAATCTTCGAGCGCTGGACGATCTTGTGCCCGTCAACGACGACGATGCGTTCTCTACGTCCCGTCTTGGGATTCCTTGTGGTTATACTCGTCTTATTCACGCTTTCGACTTTCTCGCCGTGGCATCTCTCCGTACCATCCAGTGCCCTGCCACCTCCGCTTGCAGGCTTTCCGCCATCTCATGATGGGCCTTCTTCGTCACACTCTGAGCTCGACCTTTCAGACCTCCCAATAACACACGGAGAGCCCACGACTGAGAAGAAGCCTTCATTGCCGCTACCGCTGCAAAGTGGACCTGTCACGGCTCGCTTTCGAGATTTGTTGCTCCCTCATCATGGATATGTAACCTCGTTCCCCAACTCTGGCTGGAGTGAGTTCTTTCACTATTCAACCATTTTTTATTTACATTGTGCTGTAGCAAACGACGTAATGGCCACAGGTTACCTCCTCCTTCTGGCCCTCCTCACTCGTCGAACACCTATCCTCCCGCCTTACTCGCCCTCACATCTCCCTCTCGAAGCCGGTTTAATACCCTTCGGTGAGGTATTTGATGTTGAACGACTCTCAGAGGGTATGGGCATCCCCATCCTCGAATGGCACGACATCAAAAATTTATCTACTCCATCAAATACGGATCCGAAGACGAAAGGTTATTATGGAGGTGAAAAAGAGGAAGTGGGATGCTGGACACTATGGCCTACACAATCTCTTTCGGGGAGCGAAGGAAAATGGCACAGAGGAAAATGGGCGGATCCGATGTCGCTCGATATCTCATGGACGCCAGTTCCGTTCGGTCGACCTGCGCAGCCGGATCGAGTGGATGGATTAGATTGGAATCTGCACGCTATTGCGGATTTGGGGTATCCGAATGGTCGACGTGAAGGAATCGAAAAAGGAAAGGAGTGGAGGACACTTCTCCTCGACATTCTCAGTCGAAAACCTGGAGGGGATAAACTGAGCGAGACCATCCCGGACAAAATACCGATTCCTAACTCGAAAGGCAACCAGCTCGATCCAGACGATCAACTCTTTTGCGTTGATTATCTGTATTATGTCAGCTCTCGCGCTGATGATAATCATGATGAGTGGTGGAGAGAATCGGGGATGGTGTGGCATACCGTCGGACGGCACATGCATTGGACACCTCGCCTCCGATCTATGGCTTCCGAATACATTTCACATATTCTCGATATCCCTTTCGTGGAAGGAGGACCAATCCCGCCTTATATTGCCGTCCATGTTCGCAGGAGCGATTTCCGGAATATCTGTGGATCGACGCCTCTGGAGGAGTGTATGGCTCCCTTGAGCGCTTATGCTACACGTGTTAAAGAGGTTCGTGATGAGCTTGCGAGGAAGGGCTTTGAAGACACATCCGAAGAATATCTCAAAGTCATCGTTCTGTCTGACGAACCCCTTCGCACGCCTCCAAACGACCCATCCTACCCCGCTGGGTCTTCCGAAAAATGGTGGGGGGATGTCAAGAACTTGGGGTGGTTTCATGTGGATCATGATACTTGGAAGACGGAGGAGAAGTATGGGATGTGGTATACTGTTTTCTTGGATGCGGCTATCCAGAGTTATGGGATTGGATTCGTGGGGACGGCGGGGAGTACGATGAGCAGTATTGCGTTGAGGAGGACGGAGGAGTGGAGCGGGGGAGCGGGGAGGACGGTGAGATGGGGATCGAGAGATGCTGATGCTCACTAGATTTTCTAACTTATCTGGCTGCTCGCCTGATATCTTGGTTTTGTATGATTGTCCTGGTTTGGGATGGACTTTCGCTATCTTCGCCAGTGTTGGGTCTTGGACATTTGGACACTTTGCTTTGCTTTGATACTATCATTATTGCGACCTCATATATTTAGCTAACAGATTTATATTCACCCAATTTTATGCTGTTGAACCTGTAATTTTCCCCCTCGTCTGGCAGAAAATCTGCTTCCGTTGCCACTTACGTAATCGAAACGCGCCTACACAGGCACTGCTCTGCATACGACTGAGTACCGAGCGAAGAGCAATTTCCTACGCCTCGCGCGTTGATGAACCCTTCATCGTCATCGACAGCCATATCTCCTGCTATATCGCAGCCTTCCTCACCCTCGAAAACGTCCAGCGAAGGACTCAGCAGACGCAATTCATGGAACAGACCTCGCGATATCCAGATTCCTGTCAATACAAATCCGTTTCGGACTCATTCGAACAGCAATAGTCTCGAAGTTGGCAGTGCTATTGTCATGGATGATCTAGACTCTTCTGATTTTGCCCCTCCGAGGCCTATTGGGGGCGGAAGTGGCCATGGGAAAGGTTTCTCTTATAATCTTCCTGGACCGCAACAATCTGAGTCTTCGCTCGATTCGCCGACTTATTCGAGTGCGGATGATGTTCGACTTACTGCTCCGTCGAGGGGAGACAGTGATACGGATATCGAACGCGTCCCGACGAGGAAACGCTATGCGCAGTCTTCGCCGCTGAAGAAGGGCACCGACACGTTGAGAGCTGTCGGGAAGAAGATGAGGAGGGTTAGCATGCGTGTTGTCAACCTTGCGGCGATGGATATGGAGAGCAGTATGCGAATTCAAGATGAGGATGAGGAGCAGGACAGAAGAGAACGAGAAGCAAGCGCTGCTGGTCGGCGGAATTTGGACTTGGACGAACCTGCGGACGAGTCAAGGAGAGAAGAGGAAGCGGAAGATGTTGAGACGAAGATATCACCTCTGCGAGGAAGGACGCTGTGTTTCCTCTATCCGACCAGCTCGGTACGCCTCGCGATGTACAAGCTGCTCGTATACCAGTAAGTTCGTCATTACTCTTTTTATTCACGCTCCCTGACATTCCTTGATAGTTGGACAGAACCTGCAATTTTGCTGCTTATCATTATTAACACCCTCCTCCTTACGATCCAATCTGCTAATACACTGTTTCTCGACGACCCTTTACCGCGCGGTCCTCTCTCAACCTGGGAAGATATCGGAATATTTGCTCTATTTTGCGTTTTCACGTATGTCTTGCGCTCTCATATGTCATACACAGACTGACTGTAATTTTTGACAGCTTAGAATCGTTCGCCAGAATCGTAGTATCTGGCCTACTCCTAGATCCCGCCGTACACCTCTCCTCGATATTCTCCAATCCCTTCCACGACAACCCTCCTATCCCCGTGGTAATCTCCCGCCTCACCACGCCATTCAAGCTCTCCCAGGATCAACCTAAACCAAGCCCTATTCCCGTCCTAGTAGGCGGACCTGAGAAGGGACACGCACGGAAGAGCACTGAGGGCTTCATCCCCGATACCCTCAAGATCGTCATCCCGCCTCTGACTCCCATCCATTCCAGACATCCGTCAATCAACCCTGCCCCAGCCACCTTTCCACCACCACCAAACCCATCGCATCCCCTCCCTTCGAATTCGACGAATGCGAATCCACCGCCGATGTCCCGGCGTTCGTCCTCTGTCCTTCCTTTTGAGTTTGCACTTCATGCGCAGAGATCTCTTGCGCATAGAGGGGTGCCTTATCTTCGTCATTCATGGAGTCGCATTGACGCGATTGCCGTTACTTCATTCTGGATTTCATTCATTCTAAGTGCTGTGGGGGTAGAACATACGGCGGGATTGCATCTGGGGTTGTTTCGAGCCTTGAGCGTGTTGAGATGTAGCAGACTCTTGGCAGTGACCAATGGTACTTCGGTGAGTCCTGCTCTGTTATGACATCGGATAGAAGCTGATTTCGACGGCTTTAGACAATTATGAGGAGTTTGAAGATTGCAAGACCTCTACTTGCAAATGTAGCTTACTTTGTAATTTTTGCGATGGTTTTATTCTCGTACGTATCGCGTCTCAGTTATACGTGCATTACTCGACGTGTTGATCGTGGCATCTAGGATCGTCGGCGTGCAATCGTTCAACGGAAGCTTTCTGAGACAATGTGTCATGAGTGCGTACCCTTATTCGCCGCTCTATCGCCATCTCTGTCATCGCGACTCTCTCGAATGACTCTAATCGCTGTACGTATATAGCAATGCCGGACGGCAACAATCTAACGTGGGGTCAATTTTGTGGTGGCTTCGTCGACCCTCACTCTCTGAACACGTCCGCCTTCATCACGGCATCTGGTGCATTGTCAACGAGTTCGCCGAGAGGCTTCATCTGTCCTCTAGGGCAAACTTGTGTGGTACGTTGACATTGACCTTCCCACGTGGAGAAGCCTGACAAATGTGTGGCTATAGGAGCAAGATCAGAATCCTAATATGGGGATCCAAAGTTACGACAATATCTTTACTGCACTCCTGCAGGTTATTGTCATCGCAAGCGTCAATACTGTGCGAATCTTCTCTATCACATAGTCTTGTTATCTGATCTAAATTCCCAGTGGTCAACGGATATGTATGACGCGATCGACGCCGAATTCTTTGCCTCGTCTTTATTCTATGTACTCGGCGTCATCGTTCTGAACTTTTGGCTTCTGAACCTCTTCGTCGCTGTGATTACGAACACGTTTTCAAGTATTAGAAGTGCAACTAAGAAGAGCGCTTTTGGGGCTCATCGGTTCGTCGTATTGACCATTCCAATTATATACTTTATCTAACGCGCACTCAGGGTCAAGCCCGCGCAAGAAGAATGGATGTTGGCTGACGGGAATAGCAGTGGCAGTGGATTGACTGTGGGAGGGAGCAGGCGAAATATAGTGAGAGTTGTGTACGAGAAAACGCAACTCTTCTGGCCTCTTCTTGTTCTTGCGAGCGTCTCCATCCAAGCCACGAGAACTCCTAATCGTAGCCAGGGCTTTCTGGACAGGATCAGTACGTTTGATTCTCTTCGCTTCCGCGTACAGGATCGCTCATTCCTTCACCAGACTTCGCCGAACTGGTGTTCACATTGCTATTCGACGTCGAAATCTTGTGGCGCTTCCTCGGTCATATGCCGGACTGGCGTCTCTTTCTGAGCAGCCCCTCAAATTTCCTCGATCTGTTCCTTGGATTGATATGCAGCGCCATTCAAATCCCTGTTATTCGGCATGCTGCCGTATATCCATGGCTCACGTTCTTCCAGCTGGCACGATTCTACCGTGTTATCCTTGTGTTCCCACGCATGAAACCTCTATTGGTACGCATCTTTCAAATCTTATTCGGCTGTTTATAAATGGTCTGATGATTCACAGTTAGCAATATTTGGCAACTTCTACGGGTTACTGAACATGACCATGTTTCTTCTCCTCACGAACTTCTTGGCGGCCCTCGTGGCCGTGCAACTGTTCCGAGGAGATCTGACGCCAGACGCGAACATGAATTTTAGTCAGATTTATAACGGCTTTTTGGCTATGTATCAGGTCAGCGGTTTCAGCCCTGATTCCACCGTAGTCTTCGGCCACTGAACACATGAATCAGATTTTCTCTTCTGAGAATTGGACGGATGTATTGTACTCGGCTGGAGAAGCTGAGGTGCCTTTCAAGCAAGTCATCGTCACTGTTGTATTTCTCTCCGGATGGTTCCTTTTCGCAAACTGTACGTGGTCACTGTTGAACTTATTCCCGTCACGGCCTGAAACGAGTCAAGTCATCATCCTTCAAATGTTCGTTGCCGTGCTTCGCGAGAACTTCGAAGTCGCTGAAGAATCAAAAAATGGTCAACAAGCGGCTCAATATTACGTCGCTCATCTAGGTCCGCAGCAGATAGACGACGTCCATTCGAGAGACTGGTTAGGCTGGTTAAATCCTTACCGCTACTTCAAAGACGCTAGCGATGTGAGCTCCGGCTCAAACGGATGGGGACCACGAAGCTCTACGGTCGGACTGCCATTCCAGAAGAGCTCAGTGGAAACACTGAGGATGCATCGAAGAGCGAGGAGTGCTAGTGTGTGTTATTCGACTTTATTGTTCTGCTATTGCTCCATTACTAACTGATGTTCAGGGTAACTGGAGCTCGCTGAAGACCACGTATTCGATCAAAACGATCGCAGCTTTGAATCACTTCTTCAGCGGAGAAGAGCAAATAGATCATATCCCTTTGCGAACCATGACCATCAAAGATCGAAGAGGGGCCATGGATAATATCGACGAGTTGGAGGAAACGGAGAGATACCTGTAAGCTTTAGACCCGCGATTTCGCAAACCCTTCGACTGAGCATCTCTCATTTAGCGACATCCTTGCCACTGTTGCACCGAACGCTTCTCCCGTACAGGCCAGTAGAGACGCACTCTACGATCGTCGGCAACGCACGGCACGCTTTATAGCGGCCCATCCGTCATATGATAAGACTCTTTGGATCTTTTCTCAAACGAATAAGCTGCGAAGGACCGCCCAATCTGTCGTCAAACCTGCCAACGGAAAGCGAATATTTGGCCGATCACATTCGCCGATCGCACATCCGATCTTTGAATTGATTATTCTGTTGGCTGTCATAGGTGGCATCGTCGTCGCAGGCATTGCCACCCCTGCATATCGCAGAGAATTCTATCAACAGCATGGGTTCATTCGCGGATCATGGTTTGATCTTGCCGAAGCTACTTTCGTCCTTGTATTGCTCTTCGAGTTCTTTGTCAAAGTCCTTGCCGATGGTTTTGCGTTCACGCCTAACGCGTATCTCAAAGACGAATGGAATATCGTGGACTTTATCATCCTTGCAGGACTCATCGTCAATACTATCAGCAGCATCGTTGTCATCGGCGGTGTGAACCGGGTTACTCGATCTCTTCGTGCCCTTCGTGCCCTCCGTCTCATCACTCTTATCGACAAGAATCGCTCAACGTTCGAATCACTTATCTTCGCGGGCGCCTCAAGAATTTTGGACGCAGCCATGCTGGCCATGCTGTACCTCGTTCCCTATGCCGTCTGGGGGTTGAATATCTTCACCGGGCTCATGTACTCCTGCAACGATTCAAGCGTAGCGGGCAAGGACCAATGTCGGGACGAATACGTTAGCTATGTCCTGGACAGCAATAGCGTGAACCTAGGCTTCTATGCACCGCGCGTGTGGGACAATCCTCATACATCGACCTCATGGTCATTTGACAATTTCCCCTCGTCTCTTCTGATTTTGTTCGAGATTGTGTCACTCGAAGGGTGGATTGACGTTTTGGAAGCTGCTGTAGGGATCACAGGCCACGACCTCCAGCCTTTGACAAATGCAAACCAAGCCAATGCCCTATTCTTCTTGTTCTTCAATCTACTCGGCGCAGTTGTTATTCTCACTGTTTTCGTCAGGTAACTTCACTTTAGCCGTTCTTATTATATCCCGGTTGACTTTCGGTTTGCAGTGTCATTATCGGCAACTTCAGTACGAAGACAGGGACCGCTTATCTTACTCAAGCTCAACGAGACTGGATTGATCTTCGTCGGCTTATCATGCGACAAAAGCCGTCCAAAAGACCCAAGACTAGACCGGTCGGCAGATTCCGATCCTGGTGTTACGATCGGGCCGTCAATAAGCACGGATGGTGGGCGAAGATGATGACATTCGTCTTCGTGGTTCACATTCTTGTGTTGATGTAGGCTTCTTTCCACTTCTGCATCAGAACATTTTCACATCACATCTTAGGACCGAAACTTTCACCCGAGGAAAGCTCAGAGACGATTTCAGAGGTTAGTCGCTGCAATGTATCTGGGCCCTTAACCTGACGTTACTTAGACGATTACTTCCTCGCCGTCATCTGCATTTACGCCCTCGACGTATCTATTCGTTTCTACGGTCTAGGGCTGCGGAGCTTTCTTGCGAATGGCTGGAATTCGTTCGATCTCATCGTTGTGATAGGCAGCGCTGCAACGACGATTCCAATCCGGGCAGGATCGGCGTCCTTCAGTACACAACAGATGCAAAAAATCTTTCTGACCAGTATCGCCTTCAAGCTCGTTCAAAGGTCGAATCGCATGAATCAATTATTCAAGACCTCGAGGTCGGCGCGCAGGTCTCTCTGTTTCTGCCTATATTCATAACCTTTCGCTCCAGGTCGAGCTTGCCCGTCATATCTAGTTTGATGATTCTTTGGTTTACGCTCTTCCTGTTCTTCGGAATACTTTACGTCGAAGTCTTCGGCTTGACGAGATGGGAAAGTGCCGAGACTCGAGAAGAAAATTATTCAACGCTTGGTAGGGCACTTCTCATGTTGGCCTTCATGAGTACCGGGTAAGTTCGTACTTGTCCGTTGGTCTGCACCTCTGACCTCTGTGCAGAGAAGGATGGAATCAATACATGCACGACTAGTAGGTTCATATTATCCTAGACGTCAAATTTCTCATTCAATGATCCTAGCGCATTGACATATCCGCGATGCACCAATTCGTCGCCGTCAGAACCTGACTCTGATTGTGGAAGTGTGGGATGGGCCTTCTCCCTATTCATCGCATGGAATATTTTAAGCATGGTGCGTATATTATTAAGGGCAAGGTCATTGTGTGTCTGACTCTTTATGATAGTATATCTTCGTCAACATGTTTACTGGTAACAACTCCTTCATTCTCTGAAAAGTCTTAACTGACATGCTCCTAGGTGTGGTCGTCGAAAGTTTCTCCTACGTCACCCAACAGGCTGGAGGTTCCCGTTCTATCACTCGCGAAGAAATGCGTTCGTTTAAGAAGATCTGGGCCGAGTATGCCAACCACAACACCGGATACCTTGAAAAGCGGAACTTCATCCCCTTCTTTGCGGTACGTACATGATTAGATTACTTCCTTATACGACTTCATAAACCACCAACAGAAACTCTCTAACTGCTTCGAAGTACGGATCTATCCTTCGGAACTGAGCATCGCCAACCTCAAGAAAGTCGCTCACTTTGACGAAGACATGGACTTCCGCAGCGGAGGTCGAATCATTGACGGCATAGACCTTTACAAGCTGGCGAGAGCATTGTCCTCCATTGACCCCGCCGAGATCCGACGACGAAGGCGCTTGTATAATCGATTGATACAAGAAGCGAGTATTTCGACCGAGCCAGGACGAGGACTCTCCTTCACCTCCGTGCTCCTCATGATCTCACACTATACTCTGATCAACGATAAGGATGCTCTCGAGTATGTCAAACCATCGAAGTTCATGTTCTGAATGAAGACCTCTGACCGTCCCCGCAGATTGAAGGAGTGGATTCGTAGAACTGAGGTTAACAAACTCGTGAAGGACTTGGTTGATCTGGAGCGAGTGCGTGGGTTGTTAAAGATGGTGTATGATCGAAGAAGATTCCTCGCTTATCGCGAAGAAAAGGCTGCAGAGGTAGCCCGCCAACAGCGACCTGGTACGTTCAATGCTAAACAGGAGGACTTGCGCACGATACTGACTTGCCAGTAGATATTCCCGCGATCGTTGTTGACTCTCTCATGACCACCCCTCCCTCCCAATCGCGAGATATAACCCTGGCTGGTCTGGAAGAGACACCGTCTCCAACGCGTCAGACTGTTTATTCGCCTACCACCGTATTTGCCGAAGATGGACCTACTCCCTCTCCGTCACCTTCTTCGCCGTCTTTCATGTCAGTACTTCGTGAAGGCTCCCGACGCGTCAGCGATGTCAGTACGCGCACTACAGACATTTATGATCACTATGTGTACGTCCGCCTGTCCCTACCTTGCCACCACGTCTTTTCTTAAGTTCTCCTCTTTGAATTCCCTCCAGGCGCGATAGTTCGCCGTCCCCGACTAGATCGCCGAATGAGACGAACTTTGCGGAGGGAAGCGCGTTGGGACGTTGGAGTACATTGCGTGAATCAAAATGGGGAGGTAAGCTCAATTTTTTCAAGCATCAAAGCAAGCAGTTCTTCTGACTGTCAACCACAGATGTAATGGGCAAAGTGAAGAAAGACGACGAAGATGACCCCGATGAATAATATCTCCTCTTTTGCTCTGCTATCGCTTTGTTGTGCTGCTGAACTCATACCTCTGCATCTGCATACCCTTTCTAGAGACTCATCATGACTCATGACTTTTCACTGGCATCACGGACTTTTATAGACTCCTTCAGCATTGGGCATATACTGGACTATTCAATTCATGTACTTTTATTGCATGTTCGTGGGCTAAATGTAGATTGCAATGTATATAGTATGCATCTGTGTGAAACGCGCGTAGTACTGTCTGTGAGCAGATGAGCACTTGGATGAGAATGGACTTGAAGGCTTCACGTCGGAGTTTATGACCGAGGCTGGCCGGAAATATCCGAAACTTTAAAGTTTCTGTCCACACCGTCCTCGACAGTCCACCCAATATGGCGCCGTCTTCAAAGCCAGAAACGGTGCTCAAGCAAGCTGAGGGACTTGTCTCAGTCGGACAGTCCCACGCCGCCCTCCAATCCCTCACCGACATGTTCTCCTCCAAACGCTTCCGTTCCACGCCTCTCGCATCCCTAGAACCTATCATGCTTCGGTTTGTCGAGCTCTGCGTCGATATGCGAAAGGGACGTACCGCGAAAGAAGGTCTGATGCAGTACAAGAATATCGCTCAGAATGCTAGCGTGGCTAGCATCGAAGTCGTCATCAAGCGCTTTGTACAGCTTGCCGACCAGAAAGTGCAGGAGGCCCAAGAGAAAGCAGACAAGGTGTCGGCTGGTGCGGTGAAGGGCACATTAGAGGATGTCGACGATCTGGAAGCCACTGAGACTCCGGAGAGCATTCTACTTGGCGCCGTCAGTGGAGACCAGAGCAAGGACCGCACGGACCGCGCGCTCGTGACTCCTTGGCTCAAATTCTTGTGGGAGAGCTACAGAACTGCATTAGAGACGTTGAAGAATAATGCAAGACTTGAGGCTATCTACCAAGTTCGTCCACATGTTTTTGCCTTCTGATACAGATACTAACCGAATTTCGTAGCAAATAGCCCAACAGGCATTCAAGTTCTGTTTGAAACACTCTCGCAAAGTCGAATTCCGCCGTCTTTGCGAGACCATTCGCCTTCACTTATCTACCATCGCGAAATATGCCCACCAACCCCATGCCATCAACCTCTCCGATCCTGACACCCTCCAGCGTCACCTCGACACGCGTTTCGCCCAGCTCTCTGCCGCAGTCGAGCTCGAGCTCTGGCAAGAAGCCTTCCGTTCCGTCGAAGATGTCCATAACCTTTTGACTATGGCAAAAAAGGCACCTCGTCCGAGCATGATGGCGGGCTACTACGAAAAGCTCACCAAAATTTTCCTGATGAGTGGAAATGCCCTATACCACGCTGCAGCGTGGAATAGATTCTACGCTATCGTTCGCTCAAATCCTTCCGCACATCCCGTCAAACCTGCAGACGAAGAGGAGCTTAGTAAATTGGCCGGCATCGTTCTTGTCAGTGCTCTCGCCGTGCCATTACATGCAGACCAAAATTCCGTCGACCCCGCCTCGAGCGGCCGAGTTTCAAGGTTGACTGCTCTCCTGGGTCTTTCTAAGACTCCCACCAGAGCCGGCCTTCTCGCATCGGCCCTCGCATCCACCATGCCTACGCCCCTCCTAAAACTCGTGCCCGCTCCCGTCCAAGCGCTATACGACCTCCTCGAAACTTCTTTCGACCCCCTCGAGCTTTGCTCATCCGCTGCGCCAGTCCTCAAGGAATTGGAGGAGATCAAAGAGGGAATCTACCAGCCTTACGTAGCCCAGCTCCGTGATGCCATTCTCGGGCGCTTACTCGGCCAACTCGGCCAAGTGTACGACAGCATCAATCTTTTGCAAGTTCACGAACTCGTTGCCCCAATCCAGGTCGAAGGCGCCGGACATGTCAAAGTCGAGGGTTTCATCGTCGCCGCTGCGAAGCGGGGCGAAATACCTGTCCAAATAGATCATGCGACGGGAGTATTGTATTTCACAGCTGGTCTCTTCACCTCATCTTCATCCGACGGCGCATCGACATCCGCGAATACCCTGGATGACGTAGTACAACCTTCGTCGGCAGACATCGTACAAACTCGTCTTAGTACCCTCGCCACCGTGCTCTCCACTTCCCTTAGCGTGCTCTTCTCGCCGCCGCCGCCCACTACTCAGCTCGCCTCGCTTCTCGAAGCTGTTGAAGCTGAACGAAAGTCGTTGGCTATTAAGCGGGCGCTCATTGTTCGTCGTCGCGAGCTTCATCTGGAGCTTACTGCGCGCCAAGAGAAAGAGGAACAGGGGAGGAAAGCTGAGGCAAGTAGGAAAGAAAAGGATGAGGAGGCGAAGAGAGCTATTGAGGAAGTCAGAAAGAGGGAGATCGAGAGGGCCCGACGAGAGGTTGAAAATATTAAGAAGGAGGAAGCCCGACAGCTTGCACAGAACCTTAGCAAGAGAGGAAATCTCAAGGTCGACATCGATGTGCGTTTCTCTCTCTCTCTTTTCTTCTCTTCTTGTTTCCTGATCTGGAGTATTAGAACATGGAAAATCTCAACACCGACAGCCTCATGAAATTGCAAGTCGAGCAATTAGAGAAAGAAAAGCGCGAGACCAGCGAACGATTACGCATCATATCCAAGCGCATCGACCATCTCGAACGAGCTTATCGCAAAGAAGAGCGTCCCCTTCTGGCCGAAGATTATGCTCACCAACAAGCCGAAGATCTCGCCGTCTTCCAGGCATCGGCCCAAGCTCGTCGTGAAGCTGCACGACTCGCTCACGATGCTGACCTCCAGACTAAAGCAAGGTTGGGCAGGATGATGGACGACTATATCAACACGAGAGGCGTCATGGCTGGCAAGAGAGGTGAAGAGTTCGCGAGGAAGAGGGAGGCTGCGAATAGGAAGATTGAGGAGGAGAAGAGCGCCAGACGTAAAGCGATCGCGAAATCGAAGGAGGAAGAGAGAAAGAAGAGAGAGGAGGAAGAGAAGAAGAGGAAGGAAGAAGAAGAGGCGATTCGTAAAGCTGAAGAAGGTCAGCCATTCCGTCTTCATTCCTTTCATCCTTTACTCATGACTCTCGTTTGTAGAACGCCTTGCCGAGGAAGCGCGTAAAGCGGCTGAAGAAGAAGCCCGTCTTCAAGAGATCGAGGCAGCTAAACGCAAAGTCGAAGAAGAACGTGAGCAAAAGCGTGCTCAGCGTGAGCAAGAGCGCAAGGAGGCCGAAGAGTTTGCTCGCAAACAGCGTATACGAGAAGAAGAGGCAGAGGAGCGCAAGAAGCGTGCGAAACTCGAGGCATCTACTGCTACTGCTCGACCCCGTCCCTCTCTCTTCGGTGCCGACCGCGACCGCGAGGCTCCTGCGGATGCCTGGAGACGACCTGAACGACCCGGTTCTATCTCAGCAACGCCAACACCTCCTCCTGGATCACCGTCTAGAAGAGCCGACGGTCCCACAGCAGCGCCTACGGCTCCCCCGAGATTCGCTCCCTCTCGTGGTGGTGCAGCCGGTGCGGCTGGAGGAGGATGGCGTGCACGTGCGGCTGCCAAGGAAGCTGGCGTCGGAGGCGGCGCTCCTCCTGCATCTACACCACCCCGCGTTGCATCTCCTTCTCCCAGACCTCCGCCCCCTGCAAAACCCGCTTCTCCTACTCCTCCAGGAGGTGATGACGGCTTCCAAACTGTACCTAAGAAGGGAAGATACGTTCCCCCAAGTCGTCGTTAATTTGCATCGGTGAACTCTTCGTCACGATCTTCTAATGCTCAAGTCTCCGTTAGTAGTAATTGTCGCCATATATTTCGAGAACGCGTATGATCTTTATGCATTCTTCCTGTTTTTCTCCTTGCATGCATGCACTATTGTTGATATTATGATGCTATGACTAGACTGTTTGGCCGGCAATCCGCTTTCTCACTACTTATATATTTCATGATGAGGTGTGTTGAAACTGCAAACAAATCTCGATTGCTCAAGGATCACGTCAATTTTGATTCTCGGGCTTGTCGGCGATCGCTGTCCGGTCACCGTTGCGACCATTGCACCATGTATACGTATTGGTTTTCCTAGGTATCCTCCAGTGCTCAAACAAATATAACAATCGAACACCGAACATTTCATTGATCAAGTTGACACCGAGCTCTGACTACATTTTTTTTTCTTTTACAAAGACGAAGTTTGGAGAACAACTATGAAGGACATTTTTCACGACAACGGTTTCAGAAGTTCAGAACTTGGGAATACCAGCCCCTTCCACTCGGCCCATCCCAGACAAGTTCCGTGATGTTACGACCACTGGCTTGGACGTAAACACGAATCTGATTGGGTCCATTAAGCCAATGAACAGCAGCAATCGATCCATCAGAAGGCGCGACGTTGGGATCTAGAACGCGAGTAGGGTAAACCCATCCACTAGGGTCGTCATAAGACAACTCCTGGATGGTATCCCGCTGACTCTGGGAATAGACGCGGAGAGTAGGAGCATGTCCGCCCTCGAGCCAACCGACGGCTGCGATGCCACCAGCGGGAGACGTCACGTCGTCGAGGGTGCGGAACTTCCAGCCAGAGATCCAAGCTGCCTCGTGAAGCTTATAGTCGGCCTGCTGATAGTAAACGCGGATGGTGGAACTGTCGGAATAGGTGGTCGCGGCGATCGCGGTACCAGAAAAGGCGGCCGACAAGGTAGCACCGGCCGACCAGCCATGGCTCCAGACAACCTCGTGAATGACGTTGTCCTTCTGCTGGTAGTAAACGCGGATCTGCGGTTCGTCGGACCACCTAACGGCGGCGAGACCGGTGATGGGAGAGACGTTGGATGCGGGGAGAGACGCGCCCTTGCTCCAGCCACCGCTGTAGACGTATTCCTGGACAGCACCCTGATCATCGAGGTAATATACTCGGATCTGGGGAGAACCAGCGCTGGTGTTCCAGACAATGGCGGAAAGGGGAGAGCGGAGTCTAGCCTGGAACAGCTTTTGGGTGCTATGCCAGCCACCGCCGACATTGTCGTCGAGAGCGGACTCATAGACGAAACCGTCGGTGTGTTGATGGTACACGCGAAGATGAAGACCTATCAGGGCAATTTGTCAGTCGACATCCATGCGTACAGAGACAGTCTCACCATTATTCTCCCACTGGATGGCAGCGAGGCCAGTGCCTTTGATGTTAGACATGGTGATAGTGCGAATAGATTGCGCGAAATGAGATTGAAGAGGCTGGGGACCTGGTCTTCAAAGTGAGGCGCGTTAGGCAGTATATATACGCTTTAGCATCCAACCTACCTCAAAATATTGATCTCTGCAACAGCACGTCTGAAGAGCCATTTACGTCACATGAAACGGCTATATCGATGCGATGGTGATCACGTTGGAAGACGCAACAATTGCGATGAATCCTTGCTTCCAAGAATGGCCTGGCCATTAAAGAAAAGGGTGATGGCTGGATCAGACCCGCTACGTGATCCATGCATTGAATGAACCATGTTTTTCTCATATCCAGAATAAGTAGTCGAATGTTGTGGCCGAATGACTAGCTCGTGAAGGAGTGTACTCCAATCCTCAGGCTCAAAGTCACGGAAATATCTGTTAGACGCCCGAGCCTGAGAGTTGCGCGGTCTCATGATGGAAAGAAATGAAACCGTCTAGTTCGCCTGATCAGGCTTCCGGTGAGAGTTAAAGACGTATAACCCCTACGCCTAGCATTCAACAAACAATGCTTGTGGATCTGGGGTAGGAACCAGCGACATGGCGGCCTATGGGCCTATGGCGGCATCTCGGTCGAAGAGAATCCGGTGCCCAAGCAATAGCCAGGATTTCTCAGAGGTCAAAGGTCAAGTTGAATGTCACAAGTTACAAGAAAAGCCGCTACGCAGAGCCTCTGCGTTTGCATTTGATTAACGCGGGCAGACAACGTCTTGAATCCGGTCGAGTCCTCGAGTTCGGAAGCTCGTCGGATCCCGGAGGCCAACTATGCTTTGTTCCAACGTTGAGTGGGCAAGTTTCCAACAAGTCATGGGGTGTACGTCAAACCCCGAAGCAACGAAAGCTGTCATTTCTCAAGTATCGTGTCCCCTCAGCCTCGCCCATGCGTAGGTTCGTGATGGCTGGGATTGTGCCTGCAATCCGAATTTAGTCGAAGATTGCATGTCAGGCGATTGAACGATGTGGTATGATCAGATCATTCAACTGACCCCCTAGCCTTCGATCTGTCTGTAGAATAGCCAAGACATGAGCCAAGCACAGCCGATCTTGAACCTGACTATTTCTTGCGACATCATTGTCTGATATTCGCTGACACCTGATCCTTGAGCCAGAAGTCGAGATCTACTGGCCTGGCCTTAATTTCGTAAGTACTTCTATGAATACCGTCGTAAATCAATGACGGATGATCGAGGGTTTTCATCAGGAGCCCTGGATCCGGGTTTAGGAAAGACACTTCTCAGGCCAGCGGGAACTGAGTGATCCGTTCAGGGGAGGCGCACGCCTGTGGAAGCTTCCGAGAGCCACAACGTAAGTATTGTTGACTTGACTTGCGATCGTCGATGGATGCTTCAGACATATTCTGATGCGCAAGATCCGCTCCGTGAGTTCCTAACTTCGAACTTCTCTTCAGTGCACAAGACTGAATGAAGTCGGCAGATGCTCAGGTGGGGTCTGCATAATTTCGCTTCCGAACCAGGTCCCGTGAAGTTCAATCATACTCGCGCTCATCTCGAGACGTGATTCTTAGCTTCTCGAGCTCAATTGCTGACGGAAGTATCCCAGAAAGCACCTCTCTCTTTTGTCCTCGAGTTGGAAACAGATGGGACACTGAATGAACCCAAATTCTCTCTCATGCTTGAGCGAACGACAACGTCTTTCCTGGTCCTGTTGATCATTGTTCGGGCGAAATGGACGGATCCGAATTGAGAGGGAAGACTTGTACGATGCGAAGAGTGCAGCTGGCAGATGACGTCTTGGGACCGACAAGGGTTACCAACCGTAGGGTTGGAAAGTATCTTTGGAATCTTTTCAGGGAGCTTCTTCAGCCTGGTAAATTTCCAATGGTCGACCATCAAGCTTCATTTGTAGCACTCGGAGCTTTTTGAAATGCACTGACAGCACATCGAGCTGACGATCCATCTGATCGACGTCTATCAGTGTTGCCTATTCGTAGTTAAGTATCTTTAAAGTCACGAAAGTCGCGGCGCAGGCAGCTCACAATGAATTCTTGGGGCAGCCTGAGGCCGTGTATCTCCACGACGTTGGTAAACATGCCATCAAGAATCAGGAGATTAGCTGGGCTGAACGCGACGTTGCCTTTCTCCAACACCAACTTTCGTATTCCCGGGAAGGTTCTAGGATGAATTGACAAAGCAGACATTATGTCATGGCATGAGTGTATGTGGGCAATCTCGAGGCGAGTAGCCAACGATTCAGACGCTGCGAGTAAAAGCACGAGGCACGTGTCCAACTCTTGAAGGGCTGATAGATGATCGATCGCCTTGTGATAGACATCTATGCAGCCTTTACGAATCAGGGCATCGACTATCCCTTCCGGTATAGATAATGAGAGCGTGTGGATAGATGTTTGTTGACCAATAAATTCTGCGAGATCGGGACAACTCAGGTCTTGCATCTCAATCCTTCGTAAAACATCGAGCCTGCAGATAAGCAGTCGCGGAAAAACGATCGACGGAAGAACGTTTGCGATCAGATCACTCATGAACCGGTCTGTGATGGCCAGAGGATCAGCCTCTGAGCGGATGACCAGTTCCTCCACGTTCTCGCTGCCTTGTAAAAATCTCAATAGAGATTGTTGAATATCTTCGGGCATCTGATCTGCATCGTCCAGGATGGTTGGAGCTCTGGACTTAGTGACAATTTCCAGTCTTTTCACGAAAATCGCGATTGTAGACATGAAATCTAACATCGGCTTGAAAGTACGCTTCCATCGTCGATGCCACGCGACGGTGACTCTGGACCACAACAGTGGCATCGCTATCCTTCTCCAGGACGAACTGGATGCATAGAGACTGCGTAGATCACGACGCCTGACTGAATCGCCGCGGGCAACGAGACTCGCGATCTGAAGACAGATTTCTTCAGGTAAAAGATAAAAGCTCATTGATAACCGCGTCTCGGAGTTGATGAAGAGCGATTTAAGATCGGGAGAGAGAGAGGCAGAGCTTTGATTCGGAGCGAGATGAGAGTGTGGCGGAAAGTCACTGTCAGAGTTTGGTCGAGTTTGGGCAGCGGAAGTGCTCGGCCGTTTCCTCGACGAGCAAACCTGAAGTCCAGGCAAATATTCCGTTCAAGTTGGGTGCGCTGCTGTAGCCCGGTCCAGGAATCTTCTTCTTAATTTACGGAGAATTTTGAGTGGACAGGAGACGCGCAAACGGGAGAATCAGTCGCAAGAAGGGTGGCAGTGAGTATAGGTGCGTCGGTTTAATTTAAAGTTTGCTATGATATTCTGCGTAACAACTCTTGGAACATGTAGCATTTCGTCGGGGTCAAAATCATCGAGCTTGTCGACCAGCCTGCTGAGTTCAGCGTTTTCGGGCGCCAGACGGAGATGCCACCTACAAAGACAATACGCCTTCGACCCACGAAGAAGAAAATCTCCTGCCACATTGGGAAGACGATGCGATCATCCAGGACCCGATATGGGAGAGAGCAGAGTAGAGCCAAGGCTAACGAGATCAGGTAGGGATAGGCTCCAGAGGAGAACAGATTTTAGGAGCCAGGGCGGCAACAATATCTCAGGGCCATCGAGGAAGTGCTGGCTATTCCACTGAGCACGGGACATCCAGCCAGAGATGTCCTGCTGGACCCAGTGAGCACGATTGCCAAAGAAACAGCGGATCACTCTGAACCCTTTTGAGGTTGATATGCAATCGCAGATGAGGGGGCCTTCATTACGACGACAACGTCCGAGGATCCCTATATTTCAATCTGGCCAATGATCTTCCGCGCAGCATCTGACCACGAGACGACGTTCAGAGGAGAACCTGCCAAAAGCTGGTGTTCACGGCTCCAAGATCGGTATGGGATTCCCTTCGAAAGATGTCCTCGAAATCCTGGATGGGCAACTGCCTCGAACGCTCTCCGTTTGTTTCTTTCTTCGTAGTCCGCTTTCCCCCTAAGCGACCAGGACCTCAGTTCCGGGACATTTACTTGCAACTTGGGATTGTAAAACAACGAAAATGGGCCCAGTGACAGGTAACGGAGGAGATTTGACGATGGATCGACCGAATGACTTCAAAACTATCGTATCCGGTTGATCCATGATCAGCGGAATCGCATTGTGCGAAGGTCAATCATACTCACAGAATGAAGACACAGCGATGACTTCCCGTCCATCCAAACGATGCAGGCACAGAGCCAGAGCTTCATCCAGCTGGTCTACTTCGCAGGAATACCGAAGTCGAGCATACGCTAAAGATTTCATTTGGAGGCCATTTGACTGAAGCGACGTCCGCTCGGACAGTTATTCAATAGAATTTGGCTGCCCAGATCAAGGTCTTCACTTTCCAACGAAATGGTAGAGATTTTCAAGATATTAGAAGATGTTCAATGTCGTGAGGGGATCCAGAGGACGCGTCTGCGACGTAGCGGACAAGCCTGAGGCTGGCTAAAGCGATTCCGAGGCTCCGGAACTGCCTCTTGCATTTCGACCACCATCAGCGCTTCGCCGCCCAGGATATTCTGGTCACCCGCACATCTGATTATCTCATTGGCCGATATTACATGCACTGCTCATCAAACGGTTTCTTTGTTGCTGCTATTCAGGACTGTCGATGTCACGGGCCCACTCTACTAGCCGCCGCTATGTCAGGCTGTGTTGAGCTTACATCTTGAAACTGTCTCCGAAATCGTAGTTTTGGTCGTCAGATCCCGGCACCTGAGGTCTTCGATTAAAGAATTAAGGTCGCCACCATGAACATCGCTAGGTTTCTCAGTCGCTGGGCGAGGTTTATAGGACCTTCCGAATACAAGTAATGCCAACCCACTCACTTATTCCTCGATCAACTGGAGGGCGCGCTAACCATCATACCACGGGGTTGGGTACGTGAAATCGCGGGGAATTTTCACCTTCTACCGCCCAAGTCTAATTGTTATTCGCTGCGGCAGCGCAGCCGACGCTCACCGACGCCACATATTGCATCTACTCTCGATTTCTTGAGCTCCACTTCAATACACAGCGACGGCGTCTGGCCTACTACGGCGTTTCATTCAAAATCCCTGAGCGTCCCTTACGAGTCCTTTAAAAATCAGCCAATCAGTCACATGGATAGGAGTCTTTGCGAGTCGATGAGAACGGGCGGAAGTTTGAAGGGTCCAGGCACGGCGCCAGCTCGGATGGCCACTCGAGAACTCCCAGCCTTACCAACTTAAAGTCACAAGCCTTCGAACGGTCAGAATCTCATCATTCGTATCAATCGCCATCTTGTCGTAAATATGGCAACGGCGCGGGCAGGGCTCAAATCGAGACTTCATTTCGTGTACCCGAGCTTCAACAATGGGCGGTGTCTCAGCTCAGTTCTTCGCCGACCGTCTCCGCATCTTTCAAGTATAAATGCCCCTCGTCTTCGCCCACTGAACAGACCATTCTCATACACACCAACTTCAATTAACAATATGTCTGCTCCTGAACAACCCACTCTCGCCCAATGGCTCGAAGATGCCATTACATCCCTCCTTTCTTCTCCCGCCGCTATCCACATCACTAACCCTCCTGGTGGCGGTGGTCCCGGTCCCATTGATCTATTCGATACTCGGTTCGATAACACGTTCAGTGCCAATGTGGAGGCATATATCAATGGCAAGAAGCTCGACAACAGCGCTCTCCGAGCGAAGTTGAACTCTGTTCAACAAAGCTTCAGCCCCGAGACCGCCAACTTCTCCAACTCCGTCGAGAACGACACTGGAGTCGGCGTAAGTCGTACCATCGCCAGTTTCATTCGAAGGTTACTAATGAAAATATCTCAGGCTGGTCAAGTTGGCTTGTTCTTCAGCTGGAACGTAAACCATGCGCCCTCTTCCGGTGTTGGTCAGGGTGAAGCTGTTCAAGTCTCCCTTAATGCTCAGTACGCCTTCCTGCTTCATGACCCTGTTTGTGTCTCTAATTTGGAACAATTTAGAATCGCTCAAGAGAACGGTGCCTCGAAGGTCACGATTCTCTCTTTGGTCTCAGGAGCGCCTATCTTTGCTCTGTGAACGTTATGAACTTCTCCAGCCACTGTGCATTGGCCAACTAGTTTATGACATGTACAAAATCTGGAATGGATATGGAAATAAATATAATCATATGCGTCAATATTTCAGATCTGTTGTCTCGCCCTTCAGTACTGTCTATTTCAACCCTAGACATGGATGACCTGCGAATATAGATTACACCTCGATTCGCTCAAACTACAGACTTCGCAAGATATTCGAGCTCGGACCAATTCGGAAGCCCGAGACTTACTAGTACACCACACCAGCTCCAACGGTGACCCCTCCAGCTCTCTCTCCTCGCTGTTCTCCAAGCATCGAATCAGGAGGTCTCTGGAAATGCCTGCTGGTCTTCACAATCTCTAGAGCTCTCCCAGATATTTTATTTTACGCTTGAACGACTCTTCACGACGACCAACTTAGGACATGGAGTCCCTTGTACCAAGTCCTTCAAGGACGCTAGCACCGACACCTGAACCAGGTGTTCTCCCCGTTACGAACGATGCTGCCTTGAACAGAACATTTGAGGAGAAGAGGGATAGAGACGAAGGCCAGGCGTCTTCGACTGAAGCTTTTGCGACCAAAGCAAAACGGTTCCTGCGCCTGCACCCTTTTAGAGGGATTATAAGGGATCTGAGGGCAAGGGCGCCATTTTATGTCAGTGATTGGACCGATGCATGGAACTATAGAGTGGTACCAGCTACAGCATTCACATTCTGCACAAAGTATGTCATTCTCTTATTCTTGCTTCAGAGTGCGCTGAATTTATTTCTCATAATAGCGTTCTCCCTGGCATAGCTTTCTCATTAGATCTCATAGAGACGACATCGAAATATGGCGTAGAAGAGGTCCTTCTCGCTTCATTCATACCAGCATTCATATTTTCGCTCTTTGGCGCCCAGCCGCTCGTCATCGCTGGCGTTACAGGTCCCATCACCGTCTTCAACAAAACTATTTTCGATATCCTTCAATCTCAAACGGATCCTCCGGATTATCTGCAATTCATAGGCTGGGTTTATCTATGGGGCGCCATCCTTCATTTTATTGCAGCTATCTTCAATTGTCAGTACCGTCTTCGAGATCAGCCACATGATTCCGATGCTCAATACGATGATAGGGTGCAATCTCCTTCGCTATGTCACTAGATTCCCCTGCGACACATTCGGATTCTTCGTTTCCTGGGTCTACCTTCAATACGGCATTCAAATCCTCACACGAGAGCTGCACAGCAATTCTCAAGCATCCGCCTTCCTCTCCATCATACTCGCACTCCTTATGACATCGCTCTCGTTCCTGTTTCTCCTCCTCTCCCGCACCAAGCTGTTCAATACCGCTACTCGGAGATTCCTTGCGGATTACGGGATGCCGATCAGTATCCTTGCGGCTAGCGGCGTCTCATATTGGGGGTCGTTCAATGCGGCCAATGCATCTACACTACCTGTTGGCGGTGCATTTACTGCTGCTGGCGGTCGAAGTTGGATCGTCAGATTCTGGGAGTTGGATGGCAAATGGGTTGGGATCGCCTTTCCATTCGGTTTCATCCTATTTGTGCTATTCTATTTCGATCACAACGTCTCGGTACGTCCGACCTTTTCTAGGTTAGCCATCAACCGACGAGTATGATACAGAGTCTCATGGCCCAAGGGTCTGAGTTCCCGCTACGCAAACCGCCAGGGTTTCATTGGGACTTTATGCTCCTTGGCATCACGACATTCCTCGCCGGTCTTCTCGGCACACCTGCACCAAATGGCCTAATCCCACAGGCCCCTATCCATACACATTCTCTACGAGTGATGAGCACAAGTCGACCCAAAGATGAGGGGGATTCAGGTGACGAGCGCGGTTTGGAAGGGGGAGTAGAGGAGAAGCAAGAGATGAAAGCAGAAAGACGCGATGAGTTTCCCATCGGCGTCGTCGAGCAACGGGTGTCGAATCTTGCACAAGGCTCCCTCTGTCTTGTCCTCCTAACCGGACCTTTCCTTCACGTACTGAACTTGATCCCGCGAGGTGTCTTGGCGGGCTTGTTGTATGACACTCCTTTTTTTTTTATCGTTGACTCGACCTGATCGTTAATGCAAAGCTGGTATATGGGCATTGATGCGCTTCTCGGTTCTGGGGTCACATCAAAGATCTTCTATCTTCTTCGGGAGAAACGACTCACGTCTGCCAAGGATCCTTTTCGACGTGTCCGCCGCTGGAGAATCGTTTTATTCTTACTTCTACAATTAGTCGGGTTTGGTGCCACCTTCGCTATCGTGCAGACTATCGGTTCGTCTTCACTTTACAAGTATATCTCACTTAAGCTGATCCGGACGTTATAGCCTCAATCGGCTTCCCCATCGTTATCGCGCTGCTGATACCGCTGAGGATCTTCATAGTCCCTTTGCTACCATTTACCGACGAAGAACTTGCTATCCTGGACGGACCAACTGCTTCGCCTTTCGTAAGCGCTCGTTCGAGTTCCTGACTTCAATTGGATGAACTGACCCGGAATCATATAGACGATGGAGTCCGTTGGTGGGGTCAGAAGTGGTAGATAAAACGCTGAAGTCATTCTTGTAATGACGACTTCGGTCATACCATCTTGCAAAGATGTTTGTATTGTTAGATGTAGATGTACAGTCAACGTATTTTCCTTCTCTTTCCCGACGCACTCGACTAGTGTCTACACTGTATAAGTATTTTATCGCCATATCCAAATCAGTGGCTTCCCTCGAAGTGCTGGATCCGGATGGGCGCCTGAGTTTATATTCTTCAAACGCTGCTGCCATCACGATGTGTTCTTTTCTAGTCGACTCCGACTGGACATCCCAGCATCGTCGACGTCTCAACATGAGATCACGGTCTGTACAGTTTTGACAGGTTAACCTGTAGGCAAATATTGAGATCTTCCGCCGCATTGTAATTTGTGCACCGGGAGCTGGCGAACTCTTGGGGAAATTTTCTTAAACCAAAACTATCAACTGCAACCCTTGCATCTTGACTAGATCATCAGACTGCCTATTCACCCATTATCTGCGTTCCGTGGTCAATGCTCCCATCCCGCCGCCCAGATACTTTGTCTCCTCTTGCATAGCTCCAACGGCGTCTCGAGTTGGGCGACAGTTGCGACTTCGACGAGCGCTGATCTACACTTCGTGATTCCGATCATGAGTCGAGAAGAGTCTCTCGAACGGACACTGACGAATGCCGACCAGGCAGATGACTGATTGTCGGCGATGTTATGAGACCCGCAACCAGGCTTGGTTTTTCTCCGTCTTGGAGCGTTCGTTCTTCATCGAGTTCTTTATTATTGATGATGTCTATCCTTTTTCCTCTCCCCCGACTATGATGACCATTCGCCCACTGCTCCGATTTTGATACATTTCATGATGATGGCTCCAAGTTCAAACGCTGAGGAGTCTCCCATAACGGTCGGTTGTCTTTGGTCCTTCACGGTATAAATACGATCGCCATTCATCGGTTGAACGCATCAACATCCAATATCGTCTATCTCGAAACATCAGCAATAACAACAATGACTGAAATGCCAACCCTCAGCTCTTGGCTCAAGCAATCCATCTCCTCTCTTCTTTCATCCTCGCCCGGTACCCATGTATCACCACCCCCAGGCGGCGGTGGACCTGGCCCACTTGATAACTTTGACACAATCTTCGACAGCATATTCGCCCCTAACGTCGAGGCGGTCATTAATGATAAGACCCTCGATAACAAAGGGCTCAGAGCCAAGATGAACGCCGTTCAGAAGACCTATAACCCCGAGACTGCCAAATACTCTTCGTCTGTTGAACATGACGAAAAAGACGGGGTACGTTGATTGGACTATTTCTTGATGCATATGATTGACTTGATTCATTGCAGTCCGGTCAAGTCGGATTGTTCTTTGCCTGGAATGTCACGCCTCACACTCCTGGTATTCTGGGCTCTGGTGAATGGGTCCAAGTCTCCCTCAATGCTTCGTGAGTTTTCAGCTAGCTTTCGTGAGGTCACGACCTTATCTATTGCAGGATTGTTCATATGAATGGAGCTCCGATCGTCAAATCTCTCTCGCTAGTCTCTGGCGCTCCTCACTTTATAATCTGAGTTGATAGCCTTGGCTTCAGCTCTCTATGTTCCGCTTTCTCAATATGCCTTTGTAATACTACTGTGTATGTCGACATAGTCCCCTTAGCTCGATGTATCGTGTACGAGTCGGCGGTACGACAGTTTGAGTGATCTTATGAACGTGATGCTCGTTATATCCGGCAGAAAGTGTTCTATGTCGGTGTCATGCTTAAATGAACGGGCGATGTCGTGTTCAATTTACGCTCTTGGTGTGAAGTAACGGGTGTCAATACATTCGACTGGATTTGTTCGTTCCGCGCTGATATACAACTTGCTCTGAAAACTATAAGATGAGGGCTGGCTTAGTTAATTGTCGTAGCTTCCGTTGTCCACTGGGGGCGAAGAGCTCCCATTGTCATTAGACTTGGTGATGCTGTTCGCCTTCTCAAACCTCCAGCGTTCAGGAGGTCCCCCGGAAGCTATCTCGCTGTAAACCTAAAAAGAGGATGCATCAGTGGTCATCTTTCAGACCTGTTTAAGCACTTACATAGCCTATCCCGCTATCCGATATTGAGAAGAGATATAGATCGTCATATGGCTTGCTGATTCTGGATCCGAATACCGCATAAGCAATCTATTTCTGTGTTGTTCGGAGGATGTCAACAAACCTGTAGGTACCATCGCTAGTGGGCGTGATATTCCATTCCGTATATTTGTTCGTGAGGATACACTTATTAACCTGATGATGGACGCTCAGTTGGTTGTAACTCAGAAGTCAACGTTTGGAGTGGCTCCCTCACCTTTGGGTGTGGTGCGACGAAAAGAGGAATATTATTTGGCTTAATAGTGTAACGATTCCCTGAGATTCTCTTAATCTCGTATTTCTGTTAATGGGGTTAGTGAATATTGTACACGCACTGTCGAGCTAACACATACCGTCCACCAATAAGCTGGTGTTTCCATCAGCCCGACTGCCGAGTCTTGAAGTGGATCCTTGAAGGTAAAGATTCTTTTCCCATAAGCGATATTGACGATGTCATATACTCCGGAAGCAAGAGCCATGGTGGAAGTGCTAGTATCGCCGTATTGGATTTGGGGGGGTGAAATCAGAGCGAGGTCGAGGTCGATCGACTCTTATATGTATGTCTGATTAGGAGCCATGTGAATAGATATACAATGGAACCGAATATCGAGACTCCAAGCCAGGGATTGGATAAATTAGTACCGGGCTTTCACCAATGTTGGGCGCTTAGTTGAGTCTCCGGATTTCTCCAAGGGTGCTTCACCGGCAAATCCCGGCATATCAGGTAGGTGTGGTGTGTAGCCGGGCGAGGTCTTAAATAAAAAAAAGTATCCGTTTTTTTATTCAATATATCCGGTTATATATGTATCAACATCATATATTATCATCTCTCACTGCGCAAAACTTCAAAACTACACTGTATTCATCCATATAGAGACCCCAAACGACCAACTCGGCATCGGAGAGCCGGCTGACAGGCTCGCGGGTGTTCGGTTAAATTTCAATCTCCGCCGGCATCTCGGCAGGGCTCGGAAATATCGGGTTTACCGGACATAAGGACCCAATATAGGCAAAAGCGCTTGGTGTGTACCGAACTGAGGTCTTAATAAAAAAAAAGACCTGATATACAAAAAAAAAAAATTAAAGCCCCCTTGGATTTCTCATGGGTGGATTGATGAGTTAACAGTGGTGAAGTGACCCCTGTCCCTTCAAGAGTGATAGGAACCCAATAAGAGATTGGCGTGGACACGTTCGTGGGGATAGGACGCCGTTTTGACTCTCAGTGAAGGGCAAAGATCCAGCGGAATCTGCGGTCTCTGACCGCAGTTTGAGTACAACCCGAGAAGACGAGTATAAAGGCAGCAGTAATTCATGAGGTTCCAATATATATATGTTGTGTTATCAAGTTAAGATCGGTAGAGAGTCCAAACAGTCCTGGCATGTTATATTTCAGCGTTAGACTGTCCTCGACGACGGCGACGGCGACCTCGGATTTTCTTGGATGTGGAACGACTTCCACCAGACCTGCAGATATTTAGTTTTTCGCCACATCCAAGGTCCTAAATAGAGAAGACTGGAGCTTGAGGGTGAAGCCTGTGAGGTTCAAAGCAGCGTTGCATCTTTCAAATTTTAAACTCCGTCGAACTAACTGATATTCGATTTTGATTCGATTCAAATTATATACGTTATACAAGTGATACTGAACTATGCCTATCAGAGATAGTGCACTGTATGGATCGAGTTGCGAGTGAGGCCGCGTTCTTTCATGGCCCATAGAATTGCGTATATTGACGCAGGGATGGCATTGACCAGTGACTCTCCAGTCTCACCCCTCGGGCATGATATAGAGAAACATCCATCATGTCCCCATCTATTGACAGATAATAACGGGATGTTGCCGATCAGATCTACTCGTCCTTGTCGTTGTGGATGGCAACAATGTCATGATTGACGACAAAATTAGCATTGACCACTTTCGGGACGAGTCCTTCCAGGGTGATTCTGGAAAGAGAAAATGACATCAGAACACTCTGAAGAGGAATGCAGCGACAGCGGTGTTTACGTTGTAATGACTGCAACTTCGATTTTGTGGAGTGGTTGCTCGGGTATGGAGACGCCGACCGGCCACGAAAAGAACTTGGCCACCAGGAATTTCTAACGAAACATTAGACGGGTGAATCGCATGCAGCTCAATGATAGGAGGACATACCCCTCCTGATGCCGTATGGAACGATGATCCAGTGAAGTTAACATTCGTGAGGTCAAAGATATTCCGAAGGTGCTTCAGGGCTTCGCTCAGCCCAGCATAGTCCAAGGATAGACTATTGACCAAAGCATCCACTTTGTGATCGAATATTTCTTTGAACCGGTCATCAAAAACACCGTCTGGTCTGGGGCCTGGCACGGGAAGGATCACAATTTGTGATTTAGATGAGAGGAGTGCCTTGAGAGCGATTTCCAGCCAATCCTCCAGGTACTTTGTGAAGATCGGGAGGGGTGCGGTAGGGAAAGCATTGACTCCTTGGGCAATAGCTACAGACATATTGAACAGGTGAACGAAGGGATACACGGCGGCGTACCTTTATACCTAGGGCTGTGTTACTGTGTACGTGTTCGTTGGTGTGATTGGATCAGGAACTAGCAGACGCCGGAAGCAAATGTCGTCTGATCGAAGGCACGGAACCTTGGCTAGTCCCCGAACAGGTCGAGCGAATGCCGTCGAGCAATTCAATCCATGCCGCACGTGTGAACGGCATCCGAGTCGCTACGTGCGGGAGTTTACTATTTCCGGATTCTCAACAATTAGCTTGTGTATTTGAGTCGTCACCGTAGTTCATCCAATTGCCGTCGGAAAGGAGATTGTGGAGCTCAGAGAACCTTCGACAAGCCTAGCAATTTCTCCATTCTGGATTGACAGCGGCTGAAGACAATTGCACGGCAACTACGAAGAGGAGGTAGGAAAAGGACCAACGTCAACCTGAGAAGCATGACCGAACGAAGTTTGAGGAAGGCGTATCACGCCATCCAGTTTCTGGAATGCAGAACCTGACAGCGACGTAAAGTCTGAGTGCCAGCGGTTCGGCACATCATTTGGTGTCCACAAACGTTTGAAGCTTTCCGGATATTGACTTCGGTTCAAGGCAGGGACAAGAGCACACGTGAGACATGAAGGTTGAACAGACCGGGATAGCCAAGTGCAGTAAACCGATTGAGACTTAAATTTGGGAGGTTCAAGGCTAAGCGAAGGATGATTCTTCATGATTGGTATTCTCAGGACCAGGGAAAGCTTTTCGAACGGAGCGCAGGTGTATCTTCACGCTGGTTTGTGTGTCCCTTTTCCCGAATGTTTTGCCATCAGTGCTCGATATCTAAACGCAGGCTGGCGGATGTTGTAACATCTGTAGGCTTCGGCCGATGCTTTATCCCCGGCATAACTGCTGTATTCTCGGACTCTCCTTTTCTCAGTTTATCCGTAGTCGTATATATACTGTCTGTATCTCGTTGTATGGCCTTCGAGGCTTTC
>KV428135.1:0-72889 GCA_001632355.1 Sistotremastrum suecicum HHB10207 ss-3
AGGAGTGTGAACCCGTGGGATGAATACTGAAAATTTTCGAAGCCTCAAGCAGGGCTCATAACCTAAAGTTATGAACTCAGACTTGGTCGGAAAGTCTCTATATTAGCAAATACCTAAAGTTATGAACTAAGGAACGACGTAGTGTAATTAGTATAATGAATGTAATATAGAACTGAATATATCGTACCTCAGACTTGGTCGGAAAGTCTGAGGTGAAGTTGAAACTCCGCTGCCTCTTGTGAGGTGCGCGTCGCTTCGGAATAAACCGAGTCACGTGCGATGTCACTCTTCTATAAAGCACGTTACTTATTCTCTCCTTTCAACACGCATTCCCCTCAGTACTACTGCCTTGTACCCATCCTTTTCTTGCTGCCTGAGTCATCTCCGGTTTCTCCATGGGCAACGCTCCATCTGTGCCCACGACTGGGTCCCCTCTTTCTTTGTCGCAGAAACACGATATCGCCAGAAGGAAAAGGCAGAATGAAAATTTCGATAAATATTTCGGCGCATTCTTTACTACTATGGACCCCAATCACACGACCGAAGGCGCTGGAAGTAGCCCCACGTCAGCCCATAATACCTCGAATCTCCACGACACTGAATCGACCACACCGAATATCTCAAATCGTTATGATCTCCACGTACCCTCCGCTCTCTTAGCATCGCTGGCTCAGGGCAAGGATTCCGATTCATCGAGTTCATCTTCGGACGATGATGGCAAGGGCTCTAATTATAAGGATTGGTTCATCGACGATGGCAAACCCTTGTCGGCTGATACCATGATGCGACTCCGACCGAGAAAACCGCCCAAGATTCGTTCTTATACCAAACCTAAACGGAAGTTTTACCCACCCAGTCCAGGTTGTCTGGTGAGTGATTGTGCTTCAAAGGATAATTCAGTCTGTTTTGTCCTGTCTCTGATGCTCTATATCTTCAGACGATTGCGGAAGCTGAAGAACTCAAGCGCCGGACATTGAAGAAGAAAGAGGCCCAAATGCGGCGAGAAATCGAATTTATGGAAGAGATGACTCAAAAACGCGACGCATTCAGAGAGAAAATCAGGAAAAGACAGCTCGAGAAGGAAAAGGAGGAGAAGAAACGCTTGAAGTCCAGGAACAGATTGCGAAGATATCTTCTGATCAGGGTCAGGAAAGGGTTCAAATGTCTCTACGAAGAAAATTTGTAAGGATGCCACCACTGCCTCGTCTTCGCTTGCTCGTCCAAATTCAAGTTTTTATTCTTCATTCGTTGATTGTATTAGTTTTGTAGCATGGAGGTCCCCATCGTCGCATTGTATACATCGGTTTCATTGCATGTGAATTGCCAGGAGAATATTCTGAACCAAACCAAGCACAACGAACGTTCAGTTCGGCCTTGTCTCTAAGCGCTGAAGAGAGCGTCTCTCTGCAGTACGTTCACTTCCATTTCTGGGCGCCGCCAGGGTCATTGTAATTTCTGCCTGGCATGTTATCGAATCACCCTAAACCCTGGATTCAACGCTGTCCACGATGAAGGTGAAAATCAACGGAGGAACGGGAAAATAACAGCTGATACAAACTCGACCCATTTATATAGGTTGCTGTTCAAGGTTGTTGTCACGGACAATTGGATGCGATCTACGAACAAATCCAATCACTGGAGAAAGACAACGAGTACAAGGTCGATCTACTGCTAATTGGAGGAGACCTTCAGGCTGCGCGGAACCACAATGACCTTCATTGTTTGGCGATCAAGGAAGGTCCTAAGAGCTTGGGAGGGTTCCATAGGTGAGCTCGTGCTCTTTGCAGTCAAGATTGAGATCTGATGCTGACGCACTATTCATTGTCATCAGATATTATTCTGGAGAGAAGCTCGCACCTATCCTTACTATTGTCATTGGAGGAAATCACGAAGCGTCGAACTACCTTTGGGAACTGTCTGTCTTTTATTTTCATTGCAGCTCGACCGTTCATTGACATGTTTTATCACTATAGATTCCACGGAGGGTGGCTTGCACCCAATATCTATTATCTAGGCTTCGCAGGATGTGTTCGTGTGAATGGCCTCCGCATAGCAGGCATATCAGGCATCTACAATCGCTCACATTATCGCCTCGGTCATTTCGAGCGCCTTCCTTTCACCCCTGCAACCCTACGGTCAATCTATCACACTCGAGAATACGAGATCCTCAAACTATCCTTGCTTGCATCGTCTCCCGTCGACATTTTCATGTCCCACGATTGGCCGAAAGCCGTCGACCGGTTTGGTGATTTCGAAGCCCTGTATCAGGAGAAACCTACTTTCAGAGAAGATGGCGAAAAGAAAGAGTTGGGGTCGCCGCCATTAAGGCAGTTGTTGACGACATTGAAGCCCAAGCAGTGGCTCGCTGCTCATATGCATGTCAAATTCTCAGCCGTCGTCAGCCATCATAACACTCTTTCATCCCCTCCCGCTACGACTTCCAGCGACTCAGATGCGTCTTCTTCGATAGAAACTCGGTTTCAGGCGTTCAATAAATGCACAGACCATCAAGCGTCTGTTGAGGTACGTGTCAATAGTCCTTTCGGCTTAGAGATCGAACTAACCCCTGTCCATAGGTGTTAACTATCGAGCCCATTGCAGACGGGCCTCGCGATGTTGGTCTAACGTACGATGCAGAATGGCTTGCCATATCTCGAGCTCTCCATCCTTATCTGTCCTTGACCCGTGTTCAAGATCCTCTTCCAAAGATTACAGCTCTGTCCTCCGAAATCGCGCGAGAGCTTGATTGGGTTAAATCAAATATTGGCACGAATAAGCCAATCTCAGATGTCCAGGTCTTTTGTCGAACCGCACCACGAGCAGGACATGAAAGATTGCCAAAGAATGAACCCCGTTTGTCTATTGTTCCCCTTCTTATCTGGCAACTGCTTGAATTGATGGTTTGATAGCTCTTTGGTACACCAATTCTCAAACGGAGGCTTTCTGTGCGATGCTACAGATACAGAACAAGATAAATCCACCTCCGACGGACGAAGGAAGCATGAGTATGTTCATATTCATGTTGACTCACATACAATTGCGTTCAAATGATACTGAGACAACTTATGCAGATTCGCCACTTGGCGGCGGTGAAACGCGGAACCCACGCAAACGATCATCACATTTCAATGAATCAAAAGCGACGCGTCGTAGATGACACTTGTGCAAGGAAAGAAGTAATTATGGCATTGAGGGAACTGGTCGTGCGGAACGCTTCCTCCGGGCTTTTAAACAAGCAGCGATTCAAATTTGATTGGACGTCATGTATATATAAGAGACTGTTACAGCAAGAGCAATCTCGAATATAATCATCATTGCTGTAACCGAAGCTAAGAGTAAAACTCAGGCGAATTGCCCACCGGGTTCTCCTCAGAATAAAATATCAAACAGCTCTCGGAGATCCCTTCCAAGACTTTGGATTTGCCGCTGCCCTCTCCATGGCGGGCGGAGGTGCAATCGCAGGGGCAGCAGGAGCCGGGGGTGAGGGTTTCGCTCCCCACTTTGGGATTCCGATAGCTGCAGCAGGATCAGGGGCCCCTACTGTGCTGCCCTGATTCCAAGAACCAGGATGATTTGACGAAGCTCCAGAGATTGACGGGTCCATATGAACGCTAGCGGGACCAAACCCGTTATTATCAGGATTGTTGATATAAATCATCGACTGTTGATCGCGTTCTTGATTGCGTTGTCTCCTGATACACCAAATGATCAAGAGGATCAGGAGGAGAATAGCGATGACTCCTCCCACAGCGGCGCAGGCGGCGATTATAATGATTTTCGACTTTGAGAGATGATTTGATTGGACGGCACCGTTGAATGGGGCATCGCTTCCTGCTGTCGTCGTCGACGAAGGGTGGGGCGATCCCGCGGGAACTATGGCTGTTGATGTAGAAGGACCAGAAGTTCCTTGAGCTGGTACAATGACGACCACTGTGGATGATGGAGCACCCGGAGGTACCGTTGTTACAGGCGCTTGTCCTGCACTTGAGGTGATCGTGATAGTTGCTGGCGGGGCGGCTGGTGAGACCGATGATGGTGTGGCTGCAGAAGTGATTGGTTAAGGAGGTTGCGCGGACAAAATAAACGAGACTCACTGCCGATGCTCAACTGTCCAGGAAGTGGCGATCCTGGTGGGACATTCGGTAGTTGTCCGGATGAGGAGCTTTGACCACAACTTGATTCAGCACCTCCATCGAGGCTTATGAGCCCAGTGCTGGCAGAATATCGGCCATTCCTGGATCCGAAGTGAGAGGAGGATTCTTTGCAGGTAAAAAGAAGCTTACGCATCATGAACGGTGGCTGAAGATGCGACGTAATTGAAAAAATGACAATGTCCTGGTAAACTGCTCACGAACCTAACAATACGCCGGCCTGGGCAGGATCGACCATATCAATCCACGTGTATTCGTTATCATCGGGTCCAAGGGTCAAGTTCACCGAAGGTCCGCTCAAATTCGTGACTAAAATGGTGACAGTATATGGCAAAGTCCCTCCACCGAAGGCGAACTCAAGACTATTGCACGTAGTGATCGTCGTTGCTGCACTGCGTATCTCTACCGGAGAAGCCGAACTAGTCGAATGACATGAAGAGGTGGACCCAGCTACACGTCGGAGGCATAAGTACAGAGTCGAACAGGAGGGATGTTGGGAATCGACGCACACTGAATCGTGTACACGGATCCGGCGACGCCTCCAGGCACTCCGCCTGCGTCCACAACGTAAAGGAGAAGTTGCGCGCCTGCATCAACTTGTTAGAGGTACTTCGACCATTCCGTCGTAAGGACCCACCAGCGGCGTGATTGATCTGCCACGATAAACTATTTGGATCGGAACCCAGAAAGCTACTTGTCGTAGGGCCATTGACTTCATAGGCCATCATGTAAAAGGGAGGTTGAGGGGTGTAACTGTCGCCCGGGAAGACTAGGACGGATAAAGACTCGCATTCTGTGAATTGAGACGTCTGGAGATTCATTGTGATGAGCTATGGATTCATAGCAGGAGGAGATCTCGCATACCGAAGGCGGGAAGCCCCATGTCCATTGAGGGGATGGACTCTGGCAGAGACATGGCCCAAGACATTGAAAAAAGACAGCCAGAAATAGATAGTCAACCAAGAAAAGGCTCCGCGACATCATGGGTGAATGTCTCTTGAAGCTTGTGACCAGGGAAGAGCTCTGTTCTCGGGGCTCGATGAACTCCTGGGGGAAAGGACTTCATGGTACTTGTTGTTGCACGACCTATTAATAGGGAGAGGTATGCGGGCCTGGCCCTTGGTGAAGTTACTCTGAGCCTGAGAACGCAGGAACTTTAGGTAGTTGACGTTAGATTGTGCCCAGGCAGTGTAAGCGATTTTCTCGGTCCAGTGGTATAGGATCCACGACCATCACCAAAGAGCATTACGAACAGTTGGTCGACCAGATTACTCGCACAGTCAGAGGTTGACAGACAAGAACGGACGCCAAAGATAGGAGGCAGAAGCTGTCCACGATAGGAATATTAATCCACTAATATAATAGCTGCGGGAGTAACTCGACCAGGGACCAACCCCCGACGCTTCGATCTCGATCACAGCGAATCCAATTGATACTAGCGGCGTAGCCTATCCAGTCCAGACACTGAAAGTGGATGAATCGCCAAGAGCGCCAGATTGAAAACCTGCCCGCAAGTATCGGATGATGATGAGGGCGGATCGGGATAAGTTTCAGGTACAACTCCGACCTCTCCAGAACTTGAACGAGACACAGAAACGGAAAAAAAATCGATACAATTCAGCTAACTAACCACACAAACTTTAATCAGGCAACCAACAGAAATAAATCGTTCAGTCAATCGGTCAGAGCCCGAGCCCTCACACAATATTGACTGTACCGTCCGGATTATACGAGCTTTGTCCACCGTAAGTGCGTGCAGGAGCCTGGCCGGGATTAGGTGTGACACTCGAACCGATATTAACTGTGCCATCGCGATTATAAGAGCTCAATGTGCCACCTGCTGCCGGAGGGGCAGTGGCAGTAGAGCTGGAGGCATATCCGGACGTTTCTCCCGCAGCGGGAGCTGGAGGAGCGAGTTTGCCATAGGTTACTGGGACAGGAGCAGCCCCGTAACTGATAGGCGTGGTTTCCGGGGCTTCCTCCAGAGGTTGAGTGCCTGGAAGCCTTTTTCGCCTTCTCAAGCAGAACCAAAGAAGACCGAGCAAGAGACAGGCAGCGACGACACCACCGGCGGTTCCTACTCCAATCTGGACTGGCTTATGATTAGGTGGGGTTTGAGAGGGTTGACTGGGAGGCGTTGTGGGTGGAATAGAAGGTGTTCCGCCTGGCGATGTGGGAATAGAAACCGTATTACTGATTGGGGGAAAGGTAGAACTGCTGGTAGTACTTGATGTTCCAGAAGAGGGATTCGTCGGTAATGAACCAGGAGGCGGCGACGATGTACTTGTAGATGATGATGTAGTCGGTACCGAAGAACCAGACGATGGCGATGAGGTTGTGGATGAGATTTGTGTTCCAGAAGACCCGGATGTGGTTGATGTGGTAGTTATGGTAGTGGATGACGTGTTGTTCCCACAGTTCAGTCCTGCAGATCCCCCAAGGGTTATGATCGACGTGCCTACGGCGTACTGGTCATTCCTAGATAATATTATCATCAGTTAGAATGAGCAGGTCAGCTTCTCAAACGAGTGACACGTACGCATCGTGAACCGTAGCTGATAAACGAGGATCAGATTTAATCGATAAAACAAAGCGGCAAACATACCTATGACGATGCTCCCAGGACTGAGCTGGTCGGTCCAGACAAACTCATGTTCATTCGGGGCTAGAGTCAGATTGGAGACCACAGCGAGGCCTTCCGAAGTTATCGTGACCGAATAAGGCGGTGTTCCTCCTTGGAAATCCAACTCAAGAGCATCACAAGTGTTCAATGATGTCACGTTTGGGTGTATTTCGACGGGAGACCAGGTCCCGGGAGTTTGACACGTGCAATCGGGTCCCTCTACAATATAAACCCAATAAAGTACCATCCCATATGTTCGAACGACAACACTTACTTTCGATATGAAACAGGGAACTGACGCCACCCGACGAACCGTTCGCATCGATGACTTCCAACAAAACGTTCGATTCTATCCCGACGTTTAGGACAAACTTCAAAGCAAGAAGCAAGTCTACTAACCTTTGACGTGATTTACTTCCCAAGACAGATCGTTAGGATCGGTCCCAATCAACGAAGTTGTCGCGATGCCATTTACTTCGTATGCCACCATATAGAAAGGAGGGGTTGGCACACTCGTTGCTGATGACGCTATCGTTATCGTAACATTGTCGCACTCGATAAGTTGAGTCAACTAGGTTTCATCCTTAAAATCGAAGAGCGAACGAAAACCCAGCCTTGCCCTTGCTTACCGAAGGAGAGAAGGCCCAAGAGAAAAATGGCGTTGTCTGTGCTGCCGCATAATATGAAGAAGAAGTGATCGTGAAGGATGCTATCAAAAGGGTCCTCAACACGGCGACGTGCATGTTTGACAGGGAGATAATGATATGTGTATCAGTCCAGCGGGAGGCCACCTCGACGAGAACAAAGGGCTGGGGCCTTTAGAGCTAAGTCGACGAAGCAACGCCGCCATATAAATATGAAGTGACGTCTCAGTGCAAAGACCGGGCAGTGTCGCATTCCGCTGTTTGAATTCTTTGTTTGCTGGTACGACTACTATCGGGCCAGTTCATGAACGTGGATGAATAGATGCGCCTTTCAGAGAGCATTCAATCTCGACTTGGTTGGCTGTCAGGAACCGGAGAACGTAATCTACCGACGCGAGATCCAGGTCTCTGTGTAGCAGGCTGGCGACATTGATACCCAGAGACTGAAACGAAGAGACTGAAACATGGAGCTGGCTGCTAGTGAATTGACTGGTCGAGATACCAGGAAGAGTTCTTGGCGAACCGCTAAAAAGTTGCAGTGCGAAAGTCGCGGACTCTTTACAAAGATGGTCGCTCCAGGGCCCGTCGAGCTCGCACCTATCTTGGAAAGACCCAGTTCTAGATATGAGAACGAGAAGCTCGAACTGCACATGCGAACACTTTGCTTCGCATCGGGTGGCTGTGGACCAAGCTAGAGCTTGAGGTGCGAGTGTAGCCCCTATTCTTCGGCACTGCCTTCAGTGCCTGACGTCAATAGCTTCAAGCAACCCAAAAAGGTGTAACATCGTGCGTGCACAATTGAATCATATTGTGTCGGACGTTGAACGAGGGAGAAGAGAGGTAGTACATCATGCGGCTGCGGATCCATCCCCGCTCCCGCTTCCGAAAACTTTGTCCAACCTTGTTCGCCTATAAGAAAAATCCCTGGATTAAAATCAAAAAGACAACAAATGTAGCGAGACTCGCTTATCCCAGAGAATGGAGCCATCAGAACGCCTCTTGAAATATACAACCCGGTGGAACGGGATCTTGCTCATTGTTAGGTTGATCAATCATCATCGTCGATGGACTCACGAATGCTTCGTCTTCCACTTCCCGCTTCCAGTTCAATATTCCGATCTCCATAACACCTTCGAATCGATCTTCGTAACCGATCACAAAATCACCCTTATCGCCCGAGTATGGATCCCACATTAGCCGATTGTATACATCAGCACTGGTCCGTAGTTTCGAAGTTGAAGCTGAGGGCGTTGCGCCAACCTCTGTCGAAGACGAATTAACGGGATCGCTTCCTCTCTTCTTTTTCTTCTTCTTGAGTTGACGCTTGGAGCTTACGAAGCTAAACTCATTTTGATCCCAGGTAGGATCGCTGTCAGGTTCGATCTCCTCATCGTCAGAATCTTCTTCCAAATCAAACCCTCCGTCTTCCCATTGGAAAGGATCGCGAACAGTGAGTGCAACGTCTCCGAGACTCTTGGAAGCGACTTGATAAACAGCGATATAAGCTTGGGTGGAATCATAATATTGTTCGGAGCCCCTGATAGTTTCTTGGAACGTGTTCAATACGGTCAACGGAAGGTGGGAGTCGAAGCCTTTGATTCCGATAAGGTAGAAGCCGGACAGGTCATTGGTGGCAACGACTGTCGGGCGTTGTTCAACGAGTCGTTCAGGCCATAGTCGGAGTTCGATGTTACCAAGAGTAGCACGAAGTTGAATGAGGAGCTGAAGGACGCGGCACGTTAGGAGAGTATGTGGCAAAGAAACTCAGCAACTCACCCTGGATAATCGGGATTCAAGGAACCCTACTAGTGCCCGACCTGCCGTGCAGTTGCGGCCCCAATATGCAATATCAACCTTGGCATATGATTTATATCCGACCAGGAAGCGTTCCAAGGGTTTCTTTTCTTCGTCATGGGAGCCGCATACAGAAGGCCATGAACGTCCTGACAGAAAGCCTTCATGACCAAGCCGAATTTCCTTGGAAATTGTATGAACAGTAGCCCCGGAAGCAAGCGCGGCAACGTTCTGTATTGGCCGATGGATACAGAGAATGGCCAAAGGGTCTCTATCCGAGCGTGAATATGGGCCTTGGGAGAGGCCGGGGATAGTAATGGAAGACGACGCCCAATCCCAGTCGGCGTAGGTACGGAAGAATGCTTGAACAAGTTGACCGGCTGACGATGTGGGATTTTCAAAAGCAACCCGCGCCAACAAAAGAGTGATGTGAATGCCACCGAGATACCCGAGACGACTACTATATATGCCGTGAGATTGTGCAAAATACTTGATCGAGCGATGGGCGAGCTGGAAGCTAGATAACGAAGGCAACGCAGATTGAATAGCACGCATATCGCGATATGCATTCAGAGTGCGCAAAGTGGATGCTGGCAAAGAGAATATTGGATCATTTGGTGGCAGGGTCCACGCGTCTTGCCACCTGACACGAAGTCAATAAAAAGCCAAAAGCTACGAATCCCAAATGACTCACTTCTCGCTCAAAGTCGCTGCGGGACAATATTGTAGATCAATTTTGACACCAAGTACGTCCAATTCCAACATCTGAACGGCAGCATCCTTAACGAATCTCTTGATCCTGCTGACCGGATGGGCTTTCTTGATCCTTTGCCTTGCAAGCGCCCAGAATATCGTCGGACTGATGTTTCCGACTACCAAGCAGTCCACGTCACTCTCGGGGAAGTCAACGCCGAGCGCAAAACTGCCAACTGGCTGGACGATGAGTTTGACGGCAAAGGGAGCTATGGCAAGAGGCTCGGTAGAGGAAGCCTCCGTCGTGGGTACGACCGAAGGAGCTTGAGTCAGGATAGACCGTAGATGGGCGACGGCTTCTTCTTTTAATTTATAGTTATCCAGCGTAGGACTGAGCGAGTGCTCGGCGAGGAACGCATGAAGAGCCTCATCCGAGAGGTCCTCCTTTACTTGCTGTATCAGTGAAGAACCGGGCTCCTTCGAGGGCACAGAGACTTCGTCACTTGTCTCATTGTGACACGCGAGTGTAACAACCAGCCCATAGTGGTCGCTGGCTGCTTCCTTTCCGGGTGCATTGACGCCAAACAGAGAAGCGGATGAAATGGCAAAGCGACCTCCTGCCTTCAAGTAAAGCCGATCATAGCGCTGAGGGCTCTTGTCCTCCTTAGAGGTCTTCAACGCAAGAGGGTTCGCCTGAGGATTGTAGGTCGCTCTGACAGCATCATCCGATGCATGAATTTCGCTCCAAGCATCGAGCCAGATCGAACCATCCTGGGTGGGAGCCTCCATCGACGTTGGGAAATTGGTATCGCCGACGATAATGTGATCAGTCGCGTTGGGATACGTCGACTGCAAGTGATCTACCAAAGACTTGAATTCCTGTTCCTTGCGCCTGATCCGCTCAGAGGTAAGACCGGCGGTAAAATGCACAGCGGCTACGATCAAAGAACCGTTGTTCACAGAAAGAACATGAACGGGTTTCATCTTGCCACTAATAATGGCGTTCTGCCACGTGAACGGGATATGACTGCGCGTGAGGACCCATAAATTCCGCTCGGTCTCTATCGTTTCGTCCGGGCCTCTAGTGGACCATGAGAAGCGTCCATAGATCTCAGGATGGCGCGATAAGTCATGGAGGAGCTCGTCAGAAACCTCCTGGAGACATATGATGTCTGCTTCGGACTCTGCAATGGACTGCAGCAGAGATTCGATGCGTGGGCCGACCGGGAAGGCCTCGTCGTGCAGCACGTTATACGTTGCGACAACTAGGGAATTCAATGGTGCTGAAGGCATCTGCGAGGAAGAGTGCGGATTCCACTCTATGCCATCGAAGTGATACACAGGGCGACCAATCGGAGCGATGGAAGATGCAGGCCAGGTGGCATTGGCATCGAACGGAATCTCGGCATAGATTTTCATGGCACCTCCGTCGTGCTCATCTTTACGAAGGATAACGACAGAGCCAACAGACCACGAAAGGTCGGATTTGATGAGATTGTTGCCCTTTCTGCGAAGAAAGTCACTCGATTCGGAGTTCTTCTCAGCCTGGCCCAAAGTGAGGTGTGGAACGAAGGATCGGCCCTTGTATCCGAAGGCTTGAGCGATAGGATTCCAGACCCGACGGAGATCGTCTGGTGTTGATGGGGCGAGGTATACGGTGTCGTATGAGCGTTGCGAAAACGAGTTGACCTGGCTCTCGAATGAGCGGTAAACAAGAACACCGAAATGAGGAACGTACATGATCCAAAGTCACATCAAACGGTTGGATTTCGGCCTTCTCCAAAGCATTTCGGAGAGCCACGGTGGCATCTGAGAGGTTCGACTCTGAGACAAAGGGAAACAGCAGCGTGAAATGAGCCGTCCAACGGGGGCATGATTTGTCGTGTGCGCCACGAAGAATATTGATCCTTGCCTGTAAAGGCTCAGGAGGGATGACTACGACTGCAGTGGAATAGCTATCGAGTGCAAATTTGGATTGATAAGACGCCATTGAGCTCAGCGTTGATGTTGAAGTTTTGATTCTTGGGATGAATCGGGCGGGTGAAGCGCCAGCTGCTTGGACTTTATAGCATCGAAGAGAAGCCCTGATGCAAAGCAATCCGGAGCCGTTAAGCATGCAATAGCTCTCGGTGCCGCCATGAACTGATTCGTCGTCGTCAAGCGACACACAGAGTCATCAAGACTGGCGATGCGGTGAAGTTGACTCGCTCAGGTTCATCCGATTCCCGAAATCGGAATTACGGGATCAAACCGGAGATAAAGATTCTAAAGCCGACCTCGTCTCCTTTGAGAGCTGTCAGAGCTGTCCAGCTCTCTCTCAGCTGCGACGCCGTCTCTTCATGACCACCAATCTGCGACGACTCTCTGTTGAGACTGGTTATCATGCCATACCCAAAGCACCTCTTGCTACTCACGGAGCACGCCTCAATGACGAGGAGATCGAGCAAATCGACGCCGAAACACCGCATCTCGAAGAGTCATTGAGCTCATTGCCATTGCCAGCCTCGGTTGGCTGGATTTATTTCATTCTTGGAGCTGCTTTCCTTCTGCCATGGAATGGTGCGTGGATATATCTTCATTATCGTGCAGCATCCTCATTTTGTTTGCCAGCAATGATTACCGCCATGCCATATTTTCTGTCACGACTCGCTAATTCCCCGTTTGACGCTGCCTTCGGGTCCTATTTATCGTGTTCAATGAATCTTGCAACTTTCAGCTTAATGGCTCATGCTACAATCACTTCCAACCCTGTAAATGCTCGGCATAAACTCCTGTTGAAGTCGAGACTGACGTATTGATAGGCTAAATCATCGCCTCGTATCATCAAAGCCACCCTCATCATTACATTTCTCGTCTTCTTGCTGGCAGTCTCCACTTTCTTCCAAACATCTCCAGGGCTCTTCTTCGCATTCGTCATCATCAACGCTCTTGTCCAAGCCGGTGCTGGAGCATATCTTCAAACGGCCGTGTTTGCATTGGCCTCACTTTTCGGCTCTACGGCAATCCAATCAACGCTAGCTGGACAGGCCGCTGTCGGCGTCGTTGTCAGTCTTGTACAGGTCATCAGTGCAGGGGGTAGTTTGGGGACAGAAAGAAGCCCAACAGATGAAGTCGACGCGTTCGGATTGACACGTGCCGAACGTGCCGCTGAGGACAAGAGCGCGTTCGCTTTCTTTTCCATTTCGACCGTATTCTTGCTTGGAAGCTTGATTGCCCATTTGAGGTTGACTCGGACCCATCAGTACCAGACAATCATTATCGAGTCGCGCGACAAGTTCCTTGTCGAGGATGTGGAAGAGCGACAAGGGCTTTTTGGAGGAGAAACTCAAGTCAGAGAAGAACTTGGTCCTGAACGATCCACGTTTCTTCAAATGCTTTGGATGAATCGTGTGTATAATCTTTCCGTGGCCTATGTTTTCGTGGCAACCCTGGTACGTCCCTTTTTGGCAGACCAGACACAGCTTTAACCTGATATTCATTCCTCCAGGCGGTCTTCCCCGCTATCACAGCCTCCATAACTTCAGTCAATTCAGGATCATCCTCGAAATGGTCCCATCCTTTGCTCTTCAGCTCTGTGCACTTCCTCGTGTTCAATATCGGCGATTTCGTCGGACGTTACGGACCGTCCGTCCCAGCCCTCAATTTCACAACCCCCAGAACATTGGCCACATTCTCTCTCGCCCGCACCTTATTCATTCCTCTGTTCCTGATGTGCAACATCGCACCACCACGCATACCCTTCTTCAACTCCGACTTCATGTTTTACTTCATCTTGCTCATGTTCGGCGTGACCAATGGCTATGTCAGTAGCTTGGCCGTGGTCAGCGCTTCTTCTCTTCATCACAACAAGAACCTGCATGGTAGAAAGCAAGACGTAGATATGGCCGCAACTGTGGCTAGCTTCTGCATCATTGCAGGACTGGTCGTGGGGAGCTTTGCGAGTTTTGGTGTTAGAGCTGCCGTTTGCGGCGGATGCAATCCTTTTATTTCATGATGACTTGATACCCCTGCTTTCCTCTTATGTATTCCTCTTGCACTACCTGCATCTGTAGACTCTTCTCATTCCGCATTGATTCATTGCATCTAGAAATCTATTTATCACCCAAGATATCGAACGTTCCATCATGACCGTAATTATATTCCCTGATTTAGGGGATGAGGCTTGATGGAGGTGGGAGAGCCGGCTCTCCGACAGCCGTGACATAGCAGGAAGACAAGCCACCGTCGACCTTGAAGTCCGAACCCTGGAAGCGAATTGCTTAGCGCTTATTTCAAAAAAGTCGTAACCTAGATTTACCGTTATGTAGCTGCTTTCGTCGCTGGCCACTGAAGACAAGATTCAAGACAATATCTCCTGCATACGAGGGTCACAGTACGTACAGAATAAAGCAGCCCTCGCGAGTTCAACAGCTTCACCAAAGCGACCCATAGGCAAATGGACTAGTCTTCTTTCTCTCTTCTCCGGGGTATCCAGGAAATCCATTAGGAGAGCTGATCGACATCAGCAATAGCTCCTTATAGACATGAATCGTACTTACGAGTTTTAAGCGGACCAGGACAGAGGGAATTAAATCTAATGCCTTCTCTGGCATGCACCATGGCGAGTTCACGCGTCATGGCAAGTACAGCACCCTAAATGTCAACACCAATCATTTCAGCTATCGCTGTCATTCAATTTCGAAGACGTAACGCACCTTAGACGCAGTATCTATTACGTCGGCCGGAGCATGTCAATTGAGACCCTTGTAGACATTTGAAGTCACTCACAAGCCAATTGAGGAGTCGCAGCGCCCATCAATGCTACGAAGCTTGCAGTATTGATAATGCTACCTCCAGTATGGAGGCCCCTCGCTGGATCAGTAGGATTCTTGCGCATAGCAAGAATGGCATATTTTGAGCCCCACCATACGCCTTTCAGATTGATTTGCATAGTAAGATCCCAGATCTTCTCCTCAGTATTAGTTGCGTTATCATCTTGAGGGTGCATAATCCCTAGCAGGACGCATTAAGTGAAGGCGTGCCACGTCGTATCGAAGAGCATATACCTGCGTTATTGAACTTTATATGCGTTAGATAACGAAGACGGCGAAGGACTCATGGACGCACCATTATATCTAATCTCCCAAATTCAGTCACAGCTCGCTCTACTAAAGCCTTGACATCCTCCTCTTTCCCAACGTCCGATTTGACAAAGACAGTCTGAACGTTCGGCGATTTCGACTTAATCAGAGCTTGTGCTTTCTCTGCAGCCGCCTGATTGATGTCGGCGAGAACGATGTTCGCACCCTCGCTTGCGAACAGGATGGCTGATTCTAATCCGATGCCTCTATGTTCAAGACTGGTGAGATCGTGTGCGTTGCTGGCCATGCTCTTGAACATACGAGCCTGCACCGGTAATAATGGCAACCTAATTTCGACGGGTTAAAGCTATCCAATGATCATGCCAGGACAATCGGACCTTGTTCAGAAGTCTGGGAGACATGGCAGATGGTGGTAGAAGGAGAGATAACAGCAAGGCTCAGGGAGGCTCAAACCGGGCCAAATGCCCGGCGGTGAGCTGGAGCTCTGACTCAGAGGTAATAAACCGGATCATGTACACAGTATACAACACGAAGCAACGAAGGAACAAACGTAATAAAAATATACAAAAGAAATGGATCGTATACTAGTATACCCAAAAAAGTGCTATCCTGAAGCACGCGACGGAACCTACAGATCCGAATATTGCGTCTCAGATGCCTGGGTGGTCGAGAATTGCGATAAAGAAGGAGTAGGTGCCCGCAAAATGGTACGCATAGCGTCAACAAGGCTTAGTTTCGGGTCAAGCGAATCGCTCCCGTAGGACGAAGATTCTGTACAAGAACTGAAGTTCCGCTCTTCATCAAGCATAGAGAGAAAGTCTTTGACTGGTGATGGATATCTGGTTCCGGCAACTGAGAGTTGTTTGTAGGATGGACTGTTAGTCTTGTTCGCCCTTCGCTTTGCATTATCTTCCGGTGTCTCAGGGACCACGATCTCATCCAGACGTTCTTCAGGTGTTTCAGGGCAGATGATGAAGCCTGATGGGCTCGGTTTCCTGACCGGCCTAAGCATAGAGATGAGCAAGATATAGCACTGCCATGACGTCACGTACGTTGTTTCTTGAATAAATTGGTTCTCGAACCCTTGGAGTTGTGAACTTGGGATGAATAAATCCGGTTTTGTAGCACGCCGAGGAGCTGAAGCTGTTCGACAACGAACTGCTTCCCAAGATAGCATTGGCGAACTCGATCGATGATCTGAATGCATTGGAGATGAGGGGATGTCCTGCTTCGCTGGAGGCTGGGATGGCGGTATTTCAAAATCGGCTTCAATTAGGCACTTCGTCTGAGAAGGGCCTGGAAGATCCCCAACGCGCTGTTCGTCCCCTTGGGAAGAGGGAATCAAGTCGTGGTGGGCCTTTCGGCCGCACATCGACGAATTATCCTGTCGCCCGAAACTCCGTTCATAGGGGTCTTGTGAGTCTGACTGCGTCTGTGACGGAGGGATGACGAAATTGAATGTAGAATCATCAGAGGATAGAGTTTCGTTGGCCGAGCCTATAGAAGATATAGACCGACGACTAGCACGAGTTCTCGGTGGTAGAAAAATGCCTTTCGCATGATGAACGGTCATTGGCGGTGAGGGTAATTGACTGAGCGCCTTAGAGGGCCTTAATTCATATGGAGGGTTTTGTAGAGGTAAAGGCGTCGAGGGAACGACAGGGGAGTCCGCAGCAGACAGCCACGATGCATCTGACCTTGGCGGTGTTGGTAAGCCATGGTTTCGATGGAAAACCTTCTGTTTCAATGGCTGTTTCAGCGATGTCAGCCTAGTGCCAGCTAAAGCCCCTCAGGTTTAGTGTATAGATTGATATAGCAAGATTTTTCACTTACTTGACGGACTTGCGGTGTCACCAGCATTATCTCGGCCATTGAGATCCCCCAGGGGTCTTCTTGCTCGCTTGGAAGGCTTCGGCGTCTCGCATTCATGTGTAAGATCGAGGACTGCCTGTTTTCTCTTCTGCGAAACGTTAAGAGCTTTTGGCTGCTCGACGCCTTTCTTGATGGAGACGACAGCATTCTCCTTCGGCTTTGACTGTCTTTGAGCCTTTGGAGGCCCGGGCTTTTTCAACGGAGTTGCTGAATAGAATTCATCTATGCGAAGCTGAGGAGGGGCAAAAGATGGTCTGTCGCGTAACACAGAGCCTGTTGAGGGCATCTGCGGTGCCTCAGCTGCACACAGTCGGGGGAAGAGGCTGTCACGCTGTCACGCGAAAAGATAGGGCGGCAACGCGATCACGTGCCACGCCCACGGAAGTAAAATGAAAACGCGTTCAGGCGCTTGTCGCGTCGCTTTGCTTTTCACTCCGTCCATAATGTCAGAAATCGCTGCCAAACGCGTCCACGACGATTCCGCCTCTAACGGTGCACCGAGCAAACGCGTCAAAGAAGACTCCGAAGAAACTCTTGCTCCCACATCATCTCTTCTGATAAAACGGCTGTCGCCAAACGCGAGATTGCCGACGCGAGGCTCGCCACTTTCTGCTGGCTACGACCTTTATAGGTACCATATTGTCCGGAAAAGTATCAATTTAACCCTGACTCAAGTCATGCAGCGCAGAACAGAAGACAATACCTGCCCGTGGCAAAGCCCTGGTCGACACCCAACTGTCGATAGCTGTTCCCGCGGGCACATATGGACGTGTAGCTCCGCGAAGTGGTCTTGGTGGGCCGTCTCATACACCCTACGCATTCTCCGAACTCAGCGGGTTTTTCAGCTTCGAAACATATGATTGATACCGGAGCGGGAGTGATTGACGCTGACTATCGCGGCGTTGTTTTTGTTTTGTTGTTCAATCACGGCGAGAAAGACTTTATAGGCAAGTTTTGAAAGCTTTCGGTCTTTGAGATCCTACTGACGCCTTGTTGAAGTCGAGGAAGGTGATCGCATTGCTCAACTTATCCTCGAACAGATCCGGACGCCCGAAGTGTTGGAAGTCCAAGTATGTCACGAATTTATGAACCGTTTCATCATCTGACCTTGCGCTCAGGACCTGGATGAGACATTGCGCGGAGCTGGTGGCTTTGGAAGTACTGGAGGCCATGTCTCACTGTAATTGTCATAAATAGTGTATTACTAATACGGTGTTCTAAAATCTATTTTCTTGATTACGTGTGGTAATTGATAAATATGTGATACCTTCTATATTGGGCATCGGCTTTCCCATTTAGGGTAGCCAAAGCCCGGGGCAAACTGAATCGCGAGAGATTGATCCGAAGTTGTTCGATCAGGGCGGAGGCACTGATCGGAGCTCTTCTCATGGGTAACTAAATTAGACTATATTGAAGATTCGAAGATAAGGGGATCAGCCAGGAACGCCGAAACCTGTGCTGTGAAGAACAGAACAATCAGGATCTGCTCTAGGCGAAATCAAATTGATTGATGTACATACTGCTTCAAAGAAACACTCCACGCCATAATACTCCATCAAGCAAGGAGGAGCTTGAAACCTAGTTCTTGCATTACGTCTCGCCAATCAACATTCACTCGTAGAGTATCACGTCGTTGCCAGACGCTCTCCATCACGAGGCGGACATGCGCGACATTACCGATGTGTTGGTTTTGGTTCTGAAGACGGCGACTGAACAAATTCCGTTCTGTTGCGTCATCAGTCATACATCCGGCAAGGCAAATGGGCAATAGCAGAGAAGCATCCGCAGGAGTGGGGATCCAGTTCAGAATCTGGACAAGCGATCTGACAGCGCTTTGCACGTAGGGGACTCCTGTTTAAGGTGCTGTAAGCAACAGGAACGGATAACGACAGAGCCAGCTTACCGGGACTATTGTCGTTCAAAATCGTCTGTAAATAAAGTAAAGCTGTATTGAAAAACACGCCCTCGATGAACGGAACAAGACTCTGGTTCGCGTCCAGGCCCCCTCGAGAAGTTTGAGCAAGTGTGCTCTGTGTGTTGCTGAGTTGAGCTGCTATGTTAGCATTCTTTGCGACGTCGTCAGACAAAGATGCGTGTGTCCTTGTGGCTCGGAGAGCTGTTTCAATGACGCGTCCGGCTTCAACGAGGCGGCGCACGCTGAGAGAGCCCGCCCGGCGTTTTTCTTCTTTCCACGCAGCGAGCCCTGCGATCTCGGCAAAAGCGAGCATGACTTGATCTGCGAAGCAGAGCAGAAAGAAAGGGTTAAATCAGAGTTATCCAAAGAAAGTCAGAACGAAACGAATACAGACTAGAGCATCCCATAAGGCCACTCATTGATAATTCCACCGCTGGACCTCCCGGAGTAGGCTCGGCGTTGCCCCACATATTCCGGCATAACGTCAGAAAAAGCGGACGACGGCCTGTAGTGATACATGCAAAAGTCTCCATCCACTGGAAAAAATTTAATATAGAGGACAAAACAAATATAATATGTGACATACAATTGTTGCCTCCGTGCTGAATCTGGCGACATCGCTCATATGTGGTAGAACGGACATAGGATTCGCCTGCTTGTTGAGTGGCGAATTATGCAACCAATGGCAACAGACGTCCAAGGGAAGCCGCCAGTCATCAATACTGCCTCTCATCTGGGCAAACTTGACAAGCTCGATGGCAGCCATGGCGTCAGTGTTGAAATACCATCCCTGGGTGTCTTTAGAATGTTTGAGTTGTGTAACCGCTTTCTGGAAGATCGTGAATGGAAGGGAATTAGGGGGGACACTGTTAGTTCCAGAAGTAATAATGTGTTGAAGGAGACTGGCGGATGCACACATTGCGTTGGGGACTGGGCCGTCTAGAGTAGGGGCACAAGATTAGCGTCGGACCTTGGAAAATACTCACTGATCTTACGAGAATTCCTGATGACCGCGTGTTGGAGTGTCTGCAGGACGTGTTCGCTGGCGAATCGAAATTCATAGCTAACAACGTTCTGGAAATAGAAGAGTATGAGGCCTTCATAGGAATTCTCCCCAACGGCTATAATTGAAGGGTTGGCCGGATTGCCGGAGATAGAAAAAGGATATGACACACTTGAGGACGATGCGGCCATAGACGTTGATCCTACCTCACCCTCTCCCGGAGCGAGGTCATAGAAGCCTCCGCCGGGCAGATTAGGAGCAGCGCCTGAGGATAGAACAGGCGGTGGGGTAGTCGCTTGAGCAGCGGGAGGCTGTCTTGATCGATGCATTTGGCTTCGCAATTGAGCTTTTCGAATGGCCACTTGGGTGGTGTCCTATTTCTTGGTGAGTTCCTGCTGGTGTCCTAGTTGAGAGTGTCACCTACTCTCATCCAATCGGGCCGCTTCTCTCCCCACCCAAGACAGTCAATCTGAAGACGGCTGCAAGTTTTGCATGAGCCATTAACACGTTCGAGATCGCATTTCTTCGAAATTCCCAATTAGCAACATTGATCATAAGGAGTAAAATAGCAAAACCTGCCTTTCTCCTAAGACGACAGGTCCTATTTCACGTTATATCGTGCAACACATCAGGTAGAAAATATTTACCAGCATCCAGGAGTCCCTTCGCTAATTTAGCCAAATGAAGCGAGGATAGGACAGAATTTACTCACTACCACTTGTATTTGCGGTCTCTTCGGTTGGCGACTGACTGGAGGATGTGCTGGTGCCGGCCGCATGCTGTTGAGCAGTATCTTCATTGGAAGGATTGAAGAATGACATGTCGGAAGTAGACATATTTTGTGTATATGAAGCTGATCCACTTCCCTTTCCGGTTGTAGGCCGTTTGCCACTTGACATTGCTCCTTAGTTGCTGGGCAGATGGAGGCGTGGGTAAGAGAACGAGTGATGTTGGACTTGAGAAGATCCTGAGGCTATTTGAAGACTTGCGAGAGCACTGTCAAACAAAAAAGGTACGTGCTGTCTTCCAGAAGGAGTCATCAGCTTGGTTGCCGTCAGAAGTGGCTACTGCTGTCCAAGGCGATCGCGCGGTCAGCCCTACCCGCGATCTATCGAAGCAATAATAGCCTAGGTATGTGGCGGATCTGCGCAGTTCTCTGATACGGTATCGGAAGGTGAATCTCATGATGTCAGCACGGTGGTAAAGCTGCAAATAAGAAAAACTGAAGAAGGTTCGTTGGGATAGATAGAATCAGAGAATACAGTCAGACAAATCGCACAGCCTCTTGCGCGCGCGGTGATGAATAAACGTCGGTTTATACACGTTCCAGAGTCCTCGAGGCTCTTGAATAGGAAACCAATGTTGCCGGGGCCTATCCTGAGCTCGCTATCACGAAGCTTTGAACAAGGGGGAATGACTGGACTTGAGCAGAGTACAGAATAGAGTCGGGCTGGTTCGCTACTGGTTCGCCCCATCAAAGTTCCACGCTCCCTGTGGGTACCCAGAACGTCCTAGGTTTGGGCAATCCATTTGAAGAAACTAAGAGGCGGAGCAGATACTGGGGTCCCATGAATGACGAGGGGCTATCTTTTTACCGCAGGAGGGCTCTCAGAGTGTCTCAGATAAATTACTTCCATATTTGTGCGTTGACTGCGAGCGAGAGGCAATTGCAGAACTTGAAAGATGAAACTGTGCCTGCAATTTGCAATGATTTGCCATCCGGTTGAAGCCCTACCAACTCCTCTAGGTGAATTCAAAGTACAACAATACTTCCGAGAGGTTTGAACTCTCTTTACGACAGAGTAGAGGACGAAAGTGGTGTGTTGTTCTGAAGAGGACAAGAGCATCGGAGAACAACTTCATGCGTGCCGAGTCGCTTACCGGTCTCGGCTTGCTCGCTAGCTTACCGGGCACAGCCACAAGATCCGCAAGTTGATGTTTTATCCTCTAACTACGTACATGTCACTGATTTGACTTCGGAAAACCTTGGAAATCTCAGGGTGGTGTAGTGCAATCAGGTGAGTCGAGGCAGTGCGTCTGGTGCCCTACTCCCGGCCGTGGGACACGATCGCGAAGTTCTCCAGCACCCTGCCCGCTTCGGCGTTCAAACGCATAAACTCCCAGACTTTGGATCGAAAGTGTAGTGTATTTTTGACGCTGGTGCTACAAGGAGTTCATAACGCCTTGCCTATGCCTTATGCCCATGGACATCTCTTATCGCTTCGGGTGAAGAGCCATTGGAGTCATCACCGAACTGACTCGGGCGAGGAATAATGTAGTGCTCATCCGGTCACGAATGACGCGAAGAAAATGACAATCGATGACATACAGTGGAGAGCGATCTTCGGGACCTGGTCATCAATCACCCAACGGAGTCAAGCGTCTCGCTTGCCTAGTCTGAGGCCAGAGTGCCATAGTACAGTCTTCGAGCGACGTCTTCAACGACCCAAGAAAGGCCCAACTTGAGATTTTCGCCTGTTACAGCACTGCATGACTGTATTCTCCAATTGTGGGACTTGATCGACATCAGGTCCAGAGCCTGCAGAACAGCTCCGACATTGAATGGATTCCAAGGCGACACGAGTAATTTACTTACACCGCGTATTTCAGCCTCAGACATCGATCCACGAATATCCTGCTTGTTAGCGAATACGAGTAGAGTAGCCCCAGCTAGTCGCTGGTGTTTCTCTCAAAACTTTACCCGAAATGATATTTAGAAAATGCACAAACGTCTTCAACAAGGAGGTTCTTAAGCTCTTCTTTGCAATCCTGTATTCTCAGGCGGTCGCTGGAATCGACGACCCATACGACGGCGTCAGTCCTCTCGAAATAATTTCGCCAATATGGTCTCAGGGTACGTTGTCCTCCAACATCCCCTAGCAAACATCAACGAAGTCAATAAACAACAAACAAACGCCACCTACAGATATTCAAGGTATATCTGACTCAGGATAACGCAATGTAGATAACGTGATTGAGCGACATAGCTATGACAAGCAATTACCTTCCATGAATCATCGTCTTGATTTCGAAGCCTAAAGTTGGACTGATCCTCGAGATGTCCTCGTCATTTAACTTTTTAACGATCGTCGATTTCCCCGCATTATCAAGCCCTCTGAAGTAGGAATGTCGGTCTCGTCATTAGATGCGCAGTGCTACGACTCACTCACAGGAACAAGATCCGCATTTCCTTCTCTTTTTGGCGATTTTTGCGTATGACTGTGAGGAGGCCCATGACACGACGTTACCGAACGGCATTCGCCGAACCCGAAGAAAACTCGGCTCCGGCTTTGTTGCGTCATGGCCGGGGTTCTTTCGGCGATCCAGTGCATTGTGCGCCCGAAGGTGCCAATCCTCCGTCGTCCCTTGCGTCGTCCTGCACGGCAAGAACGAAGGTACAAGCTCACGTCTATTGTAGCGAAGTGAAATATTAACTAATACACGTGGCTATACGAGTTCATGGATTATTCGGTCATATTGATGGGGCATATGGGATCTAACATACCTCCAGTCAGTATCGTGCAGGGTCGCAGAGGAGTGACGAAAGCTCACCCCAACATGTCCCGGGAGAACACTATCTGCGAAAACACCTTATCAACAGCTGTGACTTCGAACAATCTTAGGCCCTCTTGATCATGACTCGAGTTCTGATCGTCTTGAGAAAGGTCTTTCCTTCTCACAGCCCAAAGGACTCTGCCGGGAGGGTATAGATGCGCCATCCCCATATTCGCTTCGAGGGTTTTCCGGAGAGAAAGAAACTGAGTAATGAAGGGGACGAAGTTGAGCGATTGATTGATAAAGCAGGACCGCAGCAACACTGACCCAGTTAATTTCTGATTCTTCATCGACATTTCCTCTGAATCTACTATTGAGTTTGAGGGCCCGAGTAGAGATAGCGAGAGGTGTTTCATCATTTTTTCCGGCACAAAGCCACATCGCAGCCCTAGTGAGATCTCGCACCGACCCAAGGGAAAGACGAGAAACAACATCATGAGAATATACCAGGGATGTGATCAGAGAAGTACAGAGAGTAGATAGCCCTAAAGACGTCAAGCACCTTCAATGCTGCCTATCAGAGTTATGTCCACCAGACATCAAGAGAACTCACGGCGGCGCGAAAAGGAATGCTGATGTTCGGCGATCACTGGGTAATCCACTTGACCTAACAGTCAAGCAGGTATTCGGATCCGCCCACATCTGATGAATGCAATTGAATGAGAAAGTCGTGACTGGGTAAGTCAGGTAGACTTACTAAGGCAAGCATCGCAGCTACACCTGCACCCAAGCTGTGCCCACAAAGCACTAGTTCTAGCAAACGCATCTACGATTGAGAGGGTCGTCGGCAGCACGATGGCCTGACCTCACCGTATCCGTCATTCCGTCGCAATGCCCCACGGACGGCCATATGAAGAGGGCCGCCTTTTGACCCCATGGTGTAAGCAAGTCGTTTGATCCCGCTATGAACTTGGAAACCTTCGGGGGTCTGTGATGACGTCTCTTGGGCTCCGGCAGACAGAAAACCTGGTACGTCTTCCTCAGGAGACCAATCCTCCATGCGGGAAGAGCTGACGGGGCTGAACGGTTCGGGATCACATGTGAGATCCACGGCGAGTTCATTGATCGACATAGTGCCTGCGATATCAAATAACAATCGCCCAGCAAGATAAAGTAGCTCACCTCGCAGCACAACAACCACTTGGCGACGGGCATGATCGGTCAGAATCCAATACCGTGGCATGCTTGACCCACTGCCTACGGTCGCTGTCGCTTGAGGCGTTATTGTTGCAGAGTCCGCTGGGGTAAAAGCAAAGCTCTCGAATATTTCTTGATCGTGTTTTCCTAGCAAAACGTTCCACCAAGAAAAATTCTTATTGTCTTGAACTGCTGTGGAAGATTGAGAGCGTCCTCGATCTGCCTGAGCCGCATGCATGACGTTCGCAAACAAAGTCTCTTCGTTACTTTTGGAGGATGACTCCGGATCAGCAGATCTCTCCGAGTTACCAGCGGTACTAGTACTCTGTGGACTCAACGGCACTCCAAAAAAAATCAAGCTGGGTCCTCCGTAGCCGGCGAGTACCATTTTAGAAAATCGTCTCAAGGTCATAAGGAGGTCGACCCGAGATTCGGAGTGGGGTGTCGAGCCTTGCGAAGTACCAGTACCCGCAGCCTTGTTTTCTCCGATGTCCGCCATCAATATCTGCCCGCCGTTGTCAGGAAGAAGCGTATCCTGCGTCACGTGTATCTGAGACGACTTGGGTGTCAAAGGTGCAGACGGGGATGTTGTGTCCGCTTGTTGGGAAGCGGACAGGACCTCTTCAGATAGTTCACGCAAGCTCGTGTGCCATATGCTTTCTTGATATTCATGGGTTACGCTCTGTATGGCTGCCCATGCCACAAGCGCCCGAGCCACTGCGGCGACGGAATATCGTTCCGGAGGGAGGTGTTCTTCAAGAACAGGACTGTTCCACTCACGACGGACTAGCTGAACAAATGAAGCTAGGGAAAAAGATGCGTCATCCGTTTCGAACAGTGATGCCAGGACGTCTAAGGATCCGCTGGCCGCAACCAGAGACGTGGAAGTAACGCTCTCCCCGAGTAAAATGGGGGCAAGTGCCATTGTTTCCGCTAGATTAAACACATTGGTCACCGCGGATCCGATCACGTTCCCAGTCCCATTGTCACCACCGAACACGGCATAGTCGATGAGAGTACCAACGCCATTGGCAAAAGTTGAAGTAACGCCTCTCGCGATTCCGAACTGGATGCACAGGTCGTCAGAGCCTGAAAATATAACACCCTCCTTCCAAACATACACCGATGTTAGTTCCGTATTTTGCAGCAGAAAATCCAATCGATGTAATTGCGCTGGCTGCGGATATCCCGAATCTGGTGGCTCTGCCAAAGTTGTTATTCATCTAACTGATGATAAAGGTGGCAGGCTGATGAAGCAACAGGCTTCTCATACGCCAAAGACTCTAATGATGTTCAGAAAGAGTTGATGCGAGTAGGACCTGTCAGACATCATGGACAGCGCTAGTTCTCCGCAAGCCTTGGGCCCGGTCTACACGTGACTTTCCTGGCGTTCTCAGGTGCCGTGACGTCTGCTGCACTTTTCTCTGTGCGTTCAGCAGACTGCTATGCTTCGAAGATGCGTAACTGTTGGAGGGAAACGAATCTCAGTTTCAAGCTGGAGTAAACGAAGATATGCCACCGAGGTCGTTTCAGGCATCTCGTTGAACGACGGAGCTCCTACGATCGCACCAATAAAACCTTCGCTATGGGGGCAGCCTACCTATAAATCTCATCCAACTCTGCGTTAGTGATATGTCCAGTAACTTCGAGCCACTTTGGCTAACGTGCTCTCACAGTTCGGCCCAACGAGCTTACTCCTGGCATCACTTCAGAGGAGTATGAGAGGCGAAGAGCTGCGCTCATGAATGGGCTGCCCGACAACTCAATTGTCATATTAGTTGCTGGAAGTGTGAAATATATGAGTCAACGTACGTGGTCATCTCCATCAACAATGCTGCAAACCGATTCCATACCCCAGAAATTTTGTAAGATTATCTGCTGCATATATAGCACTCGGAAGACTCATTCACGAAGCTATTCCTTTCGCCAGGCCTCGGATTTCTGGTACCTGACGGGATTTCAAGAACCAGATACGGCGGTCATTTTGGGTTCGTTCAGTTCCCACTTGATGCTCTGCGACATTCTCGAATCCTTGGTATAGAAAAGAATTCGAGCAGTCGAGGATATAAGATGACGATGTTTTGTGGACGAAAACACGCGGAGTATGAGAAATGGAATGGCCCTAGGTGGGTCTTTCTGTGGCAATCCGAGTGTCCTCGTTTAACGTCGATCAGATCTGGCTTCGAAGCTGCGATTTCTATCTTTGGCGCTGACGATGTAAGCCTTTATCCTTATGCAGTCTGAACCTGTGACGCATTATTTCTAGGCTAGAGACATAATCCACTTTCCCTCACATTTGAAATCAGTTGTCACGTCATACTCGAACGTCTACGTTGATGTCCCTGCATCCAAACGTCGTCGTTCACTGCTTCAGTACTTGTCTAATCAAGTGGCCCCAAAAACCGAATATGAAAGCATCATAGATGCACTGTCATCTAGCCGACGCCGACCTCTGGCCTCCGAGATCATCAAATTACGGACAATCAAGAGCCCTGCGGAGAAGCGTATGATGAGACTGGCTGCCGATATTAGCGGGAACGCCCACGCGGATGTGAGACTGAGATATATTCGAGAAACCTGGACCTAACTTTCCAGCAGATCATGAGATTCGGCGAGCCCGGAAGATCCGAGGCAGATATTGCTGCCCATTTTCAGTATAGATGCCTTCTCAACGGAGCGCAGCGGTTAGCATACGTTCCTGTTGTTGCATCAGGGTGTGTCACTTCCTTCGTATACGACCATCCGCTTGATTCACAGTCTGCAGTCCCAATGCGCTTATTATACATTACACGGCGAACGACCAGCTCATAAATTCAGATGAACTAGTGCTCGTAGATGCTGGGTGTGAATATAAGTAAGTAATGTACCTTGAGCCCATATCACGTTTATTGATCCAAAACAAGTGGTTACGCTTCCGATATCAGTGAGCGTCTCCTGGGTTCATTTTATCGTGCCTGATCTTTTATATCCAGCGCGCACTTGGCCGGCTTCGGGGAAATTTACCGCGCCACAGCGAGACCTATATCAGGCCATTTTGAACGCTCAAAAGCAATGCATTGACCTATGTACAGGAAAATCTGGTCTCAGTCTTCATGATCTACATCGTCGATCTTGTCAATTCCTTTCGACAGAACTTAGACAGATAGGGTTCGAGCTGCATACCGGCGATCTGGAAAGAATACTATATCCGCACTTCTTGACGCATCCCATCGGTATAGGTGCGGTGTCACTCTTTCGATGACATGCTATTTATCATCTCATTATCTTGATTTAGACTTACACGAGTCCAGTATAGACCGCGCAGATTCGTACGTCGACGATCGCCAGCTGCGAATAGAAGCCCTAAAGGCAGATTTCTAGGATCAAGAGCGGAATGGTCATCACAATTGAACCTGGTAGATTGTCACGAGGCATTCGGTGAAGAATCAGCCGCTCATGACACTCCTAGGCCTGTATGTTCCTCCGGATCCAAGATTTCCAAAACACTTCCATAACATCGGCATTCGAATAGAGGTAAATCATTGTTCCATCTGGATAGGTTACATCGTGCTTATGGACGCAGGATGAGGTGCTTGTGGAACAGGATTATCCGGTTGTACTATCGGTGAATGCTCCGAAAGAGGTCGGCCAGTCACTGCGAGATTGACCCCCCAGCTAACGTTCATCCCAGATTGTCGATGTCGAAGGCGCTTGCCAAGGAGTTCTTGATATTGCACGTCGATAGACATCACACATTTTAGAACGGGGATGACATATATTTGTCTTACTAATTTCAAAGACTTGCACAACAGTAACAGTCATTTCTAATAGTGAGTCCAGCAGATGATACGCTACGCTTGACCTAGTATCCTACGAGTGATAGATAACGTTCGTATATCATACACAGTAGCCATATCAGAGCATATCTAAGTCTGCACGACAGGCTGTTCAGGTGCGTCAGCTGTTTGTTTAGCATGGGTAAGATGCGCCTGGCGGAGCCACTTCTCCTCTGGAAGAAGCCACCAGCTAAGCAACCCGAAGACGGTAATGGCGCCAAAGATGGCACATGCCTTGATTGGAACTTAGAAGAGTTTATGTGGAAGGTCAGAGCAACTCACAAAATTGAATGTTTCGGCCGTGACAGGGAAAGAGAAAGGCGAGATGTCGACCTGGAAGGCTTTGTCAGCATAGTGCAAGATAAACCTAAACAAGCCTGCTCACAGAAAATACGACGGCGTTGAACACGGCTGCGCAAAGGTAGAAGAGCTTCCTGAATTTTCCCAAATGGAAATGAGAAGAACCGAAGGAGTCCGGCGTCAAGGTCAATCGGAGAAGTGCAATCAATCCGTAAGCCGCGATGGTAGGAATGCCGGCGGCGGAGACGAGCGACGTGAATGCCACTTGACTCGGCAAGATAACACAGAGAAGAGACGCCGCGAAGACGAACATGACGGTCACGGCGTTTCGTGGCTGACCATCTCCCGAGACTCGACCAATCCAGTGCGATCCGGGAAGTACGCCATCGCGAGCAACCGCGAAGATCAAACGGGAAGCAGCGATGATAGCAATGCTAGAATTCTGAAAGCCTCCATAATCAGTCTAGGTCGGGCAACTCGATGACTACACTCGTACCAAGATCAGGCCGACAGCAGCGAGGATTGTCATAAAGACAGCCCCTCCCTTGCCTAGCGCCAAGGCATATATTTGGACGAAAGGTTGGGGGGCGTCGAGAGCAAAGAGCGTATCAAAGTCAGGAGTACAAAACAAGAAGAGGATGGCGGTGATGAAGCCTCCAATTGCTGTAGCGATTGCACTGCTCAGAATTCCCCGTGCGGCAACAACACTGTCAGGGAGGTCAGTATGTGAACGAAGCAAGAGCGGTATGATAGATACCTAGCATTCTTGGTCTCTTCCGCAATGTGTCCGGATGCATCGAACCCTGTGAGCGTACCCGCTGTGAAAAGGCTATATACGATATATTAGCCAAACGATGGAATGAGGTTCCTAGGACCACTCACAAAGACAAGAACCAATTCCAAACGGGTGGAGCACCGGTTCCATTATCTGAACGATTTGTGTGGGCTTACAGACAGAAATCCTAAGATCGTAGACGTACAAGTTGTGAGGAAAGCTTCTTTAGCGGTGCGGAAGCCATAGGTCTTTGAAACACCAATAGGGAGCCAAATCAGGCACAGGAAGAAATCCAACATAATGATGAAGATAGCAAATTTAAAGACCCCGGAATACCATCGCGCTGAACAAAGTGGTCAAGAAGTGGGACACAAGGCGTATTTAGCAACTTACGAGGAAGGTAATTGATTGCAATAGATATTACCAACAGAACTTCGGAGACGGCCCAGATAAATGCACGCCATTTGATGTTACTGTTATCGATGCCTCCTGGGAAGTCGACCTCGTAAACTGCTAATAACGACACCAGATAATTGGCGGTCGCCTGTCGAGGAAGACTTAGTGATCAGTCTTGCATTAGCGTTTACAAGCATACCTGACAATTGCTTGCAACAAAGGTCATCCAAGCAGTGCAAGACCACCAAGCAACCGTGAATCCAACGAGACGAGCATATTTAGGTCCGGCACTTTCGGCCGCCCAGATGTAGATGGATCCACTGAGCGGAAGTGCTGAGCATATCTCGGCGAGCACAGCAGCAGTGATGATCATGAACACGATCGTGATAAGGTACGAAGACCTGCATTGGATGTAGACAGAATTTGAGAGGCTTCGAGCTTAAACTCACCATAAAGCAGCTGGGCCACCAGCGAGAATTCCCAGGAAGAACGCGGATCTGAGAAAACATTGAGAAAGCAAGTATCACACGTTTAATGGGACATTTACCTGACACCACCAATGAAATTTAACGCACAAAAGCTGGCGGCAAAACTTTCGATTTGATGCCAACTACGGTGCAAAGTCTACAACGCCAAAGCATCAAGCTTTGCAGGGACAGAAAAAGGATATCCGTACCTGTTTATAACCTAGTTGCGCCTTTGGGCGATAAGAAACAGAGAGTCAGTATATATTCAGATCTCCTCCAAGAGGAGATGTAAAGAGCAACTCTAAGGCTTTTCCTCGCGCAGGCATTATCCTGATCAGGTTCGGCGGTATGATCTCAACCCACAAGCACCGCCTCCAAAGGAGGACGATGAAAGCGAGTACCCGCAGCCAAAGAAGTTGTCCTCAAATTGACGTTACCAATTGACACCTGAGGCAGCCATTGCGAGAGAACAGCCTAAAGTTGCTTTAGTCCAATTACCAATTGAACTTCATCTTGATCAATGGACGTCGAATCGTCGATTTTAGAGTGAGTAGGACTGGCCATGCCTGTTGAGAAGAGGTGGTGGGAGTACAAGTGAGAGTTATCGCTCGGCTAAAATTTCCTTACAGACCCTGCGCGGCCACCGATGGCGCCATGCAACCCGTTCCTTATCCGGAAAGTCGGCTTTGACTATAGATAGCATCTCTGGCGTTCCTTCGAGGTGAAAGAAGTTCAAGGAACATGATCTGCACAATTATAAAATACTATGATACACACTCCATGTTATACAGCTATGATAAACTTCGCAGTGAGGCAGAAAAACTGACAATCGATTGAACACTGAAATTGAGGTGAGCTAGATCGAATACTTACCTCGTTCGCAAAGTCTGGGTTCAGGGATCAAAATACTCCACTTGCCGTTTTGCCACTAGTGAAATGAAGAGTGGATGCTACTACACGAAGACCCTTGATGCGATAATTGAGCAACGGCATCCAGGGCTCACAAGACAATGCCAGTTGCTGGTCACCCGCAGAGGTGAACTCAGGCTCAGTACACCAATTTCTGAACGGAATAGCTTCGATGACACTCACGTAAACGGGAAGAAAGGACAACCGCATGGCCGTCATGCATCAAGTCGACCCCAATCAACAGGTCTAGCGTAGCTTTTCGGTCCGTCGATTGCCGTCAGCGGCACCAAAGTGGGCCTAGAAGAAACAGTTACGGCCAAATGACCCGCCAACGAGCTACTCACGCACCTTCCATGCGCACACTGAAACGGATAGACGGTCTTTGACAACTGTGATACCAGCCGTTCGCATTGATCCAGTTCAAGAGGATCATTGAACATGATCGCCCCTGCTTATCAGTCCACATCGTGCACGATCATAAACCGACAATGATCATACCTCGACATGCCTTCGAATTGACCAGGTCCAATAGTTCCGGGGGGCAAAACCGCAATGCTTTCAACCAGACAGGTCCCTCTGAAGATAGTGTATCTAGGTCAATCGGTTCCTGGGTTGGATATTCCTGAATATCGCCACCCTCAAGCTTCGAGACGTAATTCTTGACAAAATCCTTTAATTCGTCCGCAAGAAGTAACTTCACACAATCAGCACAACATCGACGTATAAAGGTCAAGAAGCCTACTTTGTCGCCAATAATATCTGGCACGCTCTCAACACCGACTTGAACATAGGTGTCGCTCTCTTCGTCGAGCCCGTATCCTCCGGAAGATGCGACGGGTGGGAGATTGAAGGAAAAGCCCCACTTGGAGAAAGCTTCTCGGATGTCGTCACGCGAAAGCAGTCGCCTTTCGCATTCCGTTGCGAGGATCAGCTTTTCGGGCGCTAACGTTCGCCTTTGTACCTGTCCTCGGAGATAACTAGTGCATAAATCGTCCAGAAAACGCTCAACTCGGACGCGTTCGTCCGCTGCGTGTTGATCGATTAGGATCAAGTTATCTTGGTGTCTGCCATGGTCAGGCGACGATCGAATCAGACAGGCGATAAACTTAGTGTCGACTTGAGATATTACTTGAGCAGAGGCCAAGTCTGAGCGGGTGATGCGGCGAGAGATGTCAGTCCCTCGACCTTGGAGTAACGCAGATATTGTCTTCATATTATGCCTAGAGTTTTTGGGAGTGGGTGCCAAAGGATTCGCAATAGGGTTAATGGATGGCGCTCGGCTCTCCGACGAGGTGTATGCTCCATTTCTCTGTATAATCGGGTAAGCGAAAAACTCACTGGGGAAGGACAAAGACAAGAGCTTACACTTAGCACATTACTTAACCATGCAGGAGTATCCTTCGTTGTCTCAGAAACAGTGTCGTGGATTTTGGTAGATTTAGTGGTCAGAGTATATCGATCGGGCGGGTTTTCGAGTCCTCCAGATTTCTTTCCGGTATGAGATGGGAATAAGCTTCCACGGCGAGTACTACTAAGGAAGACGTCTTCATCTTGGTAACTCCCATTTAACGGCAAGAAGCTTTGATCCTAAAGAAGAAGTTATTAAGCATCGCTGGGCAGGCCGTATTCTGCATACCGTGCATGAGTTGAATATAGCACTTTCCTGATATGCATGCGCTTCGGCTCTTACGCTCCGATAAGAGCAGGGGCTATTCATAGGACTAGCTCCGATCCCCTCGTGGACAAGGGATATCCCTTTCGAGTCACGTCGGGCTCGCTTTCTCGGAGATCCTCTCAAAGAAGCCACGGGGGAGCGATCTACGGGATTGGCAAATCCATGCAGTACCAAGAAATCCTGAACAGCATTCAAAACAAAAGTCACAACGTCTTGCAAGTTCTGAATCAGAGATCAGAGATCAACCTTATTGCAAATGATGCCATATGGACACATTTGAGCTGACCTTGAACTGCACAAGAGACTTATTCGGGTCTATACAATTATCGAACTGACTGGGAGGCACGTCCAAGTTTATGACATAGACGGGTCGACGCTCGTTTTTACGCGGTGATCGCCGCGTCGCTAATCTTTTTAGTCAGTTGAAATTTAGATAGTGCATGATGGCGCCATTTACCGGGACGTGGGGATTGAGTGATACCTTCTTCGTCGAATGCCTATGAAATAAAAAGTTAGCAAACGGCCATGATGTTCTTCGGATGTCTCACGTGTTTAGAAAACGAGCTCCAAGCAAAGCGGGTCTCGATGGCATGATGTATATCACCTGATGACATTGGGTGCCGATTGACATCTGAAACAAAGGTGATTCAGAATCATTATATGGCTGCACCATCCGGTGTGAACTCCATACAGAGGTACTGATGCGACTGGTAGAATGTCTGTCAATGTTGACAAGGAAAACTTGGAAGAGCACGCACTTTGGAAGGAGCGCCAACCAAGCTGATAAAGCCTTTCAAAACCATGCCCCTGTCTTCAGCATTGATCTCGTGAACGTGCTGCAGACAGCATTTAGAGACAGCTCATAGGAGAAAATTATAACTCAGACTCACTTCAATTAAAGCACCACCGTAGATACTTTTGAAGGTCAAAAGCGTTGAGCCAGTGGGAAGGATCGTCAGAATTCGATTCTTGCCGTGGGTCTCCTTCGATTTATTCGCAGTTTCAACTGAAAATGTGACTCCGGGAAACATCAATGCATACACCTCTATTTCTTTCTTTACCAGCTCAACTGTGCGCGCTGGGGCGGTGTGCGAAGTTCTGCGGATAGGCAACTGAGATATTTCAGTAACGGTATATGCGCATACAAACAGGAGAACCGACGTTATAGAAAGCATCTCGAATGCAGACGGTTGTCCCAGGACTTTCCCGACGCCAACGTATAGCGGGACCAACATATAATTCCTTTCCACCCTGCACCGGCAAGTCAACGTAATTTCGAAGTGCTTGCCGAGGATGGTACCTTGACGATTACAGACCAGCTTTCTTTAGCACCCGCCGTGCGCGAAGAAATTTCAAGGCATGATATATCGGCGACAGAAGCCAGAGCTAGACCGCAATGTGAACAAGCAGCAACTATGGAAGGATGCTCAGGATCTCACCTTCGCCACGAAACCCAAATGTCGAAATGTCCTCCAGGGACCTTTCATTATACGCTTTAGAAGTACCTGTGTACATAGGGACATCTCAGTCTACCGCACATAATGATTGCGGCTTGCAAAGACGAACCGTAACGTCCTCCTTCTCCACCAGCAGCCAATAACTTCAAGCCATCTCTAGGGATTCCAACACCGTCGTCCCTTACAGTGCATGTCCATTCGTCACAATCAATGGAGATATCTACGTGCTTTGCACCCGCGTCGAGAGCGTTCTGTAGGAGCTCTGAGATGAGCTGAGGAAGAGAAGTAATGATTTGGGTCGAACGAAGTCGGGTACGCGTTTTCTCAGGGAGTAACAGAATCTCTGGCATGATAATACGAAATTGCACGCATCCAGGATACGATCAGGTTGGCAGAGATGGTGGCATTTCTGGACTCTCAAGGTGAATGTGGAGCTTGAGCGCGACTCGGAGTCGCCGACTCAGAAGCAACCGTTACATACGCTCAGCCTCGTCTCGTTCACTGCGTTCGTGTGCCTGTATGTACAGAAAATGGAATTTTATCTATTATTTCCTTTTCGACATATCACAGCCTTGGGGCATCGACTAAATTAGCTCCCAAGTTATCAGGAAGGGCGAGAGTGGGATCGGTTTCGCTCTTGAGACGACCACCAAAGAGCACAGGTCCATTCGCCGCACGGAAATCATCAATGCGTTTTTCAACTTCGTGTCCTATATGGCAGCGTGAGATACAGTTTACCCGGGATAACAAGAATCTTACGGAAGTGACGCATAAGTCCCTGAATCGGCCACGCAGCAGCATCTCCCAGAGCACAGATTGTGCGACCCTCGACTTGTTTCCTGTAAAACACATGAGTACACGCTTAGACGGAACAGTAAACGGACGGACGTTAACTCCAAAAGCATATCAATCTCTCTATGATGTGCCCGACCCTCCTGAAGACGATCCATCATATTCATCATCCAAGTCGTCCCCTCTCTACATGGTGTGCATTGGCCACATGATTCATGCTTGTAAAAATGAGAGAAGCGAGCGATAGCGGCAACAATGTCGGTCGACTTGTCCATGACGATGACGGCACCAGTCCCAAGACCTGATTGGGCATCTTTGAGCGAATCATAGTCCATTCTATGAAAGGGTTAGTAGGAGTCGGATACAGAGCATAAGAACTGCTTACAAGACTTCGCCACACTGTTTGATAGGAAGGACGGGTACTGAGCTTCCTCCTGGTATAATACCCAGCAGATTATCCCAGCCTCCCCTCACGCCTCCGCAGTGCTTCTCGATGAGTTCTTTCAGGGGTATACTCATCTCCTCCTCAACCACACATGGATTATTGACATGTCCACTTATGCAGAAGAGCTTTGTTCCCTGATTCCGCTCTCTCCCAAATCCAGCGAACCACGATGCACCCCGACGACAAATTGTAGGCGCCACAGCGACAGTTTCGACATTCGCAACAGTAGTAGGGCAACCGAAAAGCCCAACATCGGCAGGGAAAGGAGGCTTCAGACGCGGTTTTCCCTGTTTTCCTTCGAGAGATTCAATGAGAGCAGTTTCTTCGCCGCAGATGTAGGCTCCGGCTCCACGGTGGAGGTAAACGTCGAAAGCATATCCTGAACCACAAGCATCTTTTCCAATAAGTCCTGCCTTGTATGCCTCGTCGATAGCCTGCTGGAGATGTGATGCTTCCTGGTAGAATTCTCCTCGAATATAGATGTAGGCTGCTGTAGCGTTCATAGCTCGACCAGCAACGAGACACCCCTCCACGAGCTTATGGGGATCTCCACGCAGAATTTCACGGTCCTTGCAAGTTCCAGGCTCTCCTTCATCAGCGTTAACGACCAAATATCTTGGTCTTGAAGGCAACAGTCAATCTTGGACCCTTGGTGCAAGAGAACCGAACATACCTCTTGTCCGCCTGCCAATTGGGCTTGTTCATAAAACTCCATTTCAAACCACTCGGGAATCCAGCCCCACCTCTCCCTCTGAGACCCGAATCCTTGATGGTTTGGATAATCCACGAATCACCCTTGAGCAATATATCTTTGGTGCGATGCCAGTCTCCTCTCGACTGTCAGGGGGGTGAGCCGAGTCCTTCCAAAGTTCATTGCATTGAAATCTGACGCACCTGAGCACCTTTAATTCCATGATCGTGTCTCGAATATGCATTGGTGAATATCCGGTCCTGGTCTTTCAATCCACCATATCTTCTGACGGGAGTGTCCTGAACAGTCGCGAAAGTTCTCCCCAGTGACTTTGGAGCCACTGTACGGCCCAGAACTAACATAACTCAGCATGCTCCTCGAATTGGACCTGGAATGTCATCCATACCTGATTTTGAGTGCGACAACATCGTCGCTGCAACGGTGAGCTCGATCCCGCAGGTGTCACGCGTGACAGCTTTCGCTGCCCATCTCGGCGGCCAACGGGACGACCCCGATTTTCGACGCGCGCTCTCGCCTGAAATCTGTAAAAAAAAATTGGGAGCAGGTACTGGGCTATCTGGATGATAGGCGAAGATCATACAAATATGCAGGCTTTGACTTATATATTGAGAATAAATTTTAGGGGAATGAGCTACACATGCGTGGACGTAGTCATACACTAACCTACTGAATGCACTATGAAAAGGAGTATGGAGATGCTGATGAATCTGGAGAGAGATACTAGTCGGTCGGGGAAGATAAAGAGTCGCGACGCATTCTATTGTACATGTGTCGGATATGTGACATGTGGCATGCAAGGCGGAAGACGACGTGAGAAGAACGGCAGGCTGCGGCTGAAGTGGGTGTAGGTCGACATGTGTTGACATGCATGATAGAGAGAAGAAATGGTCCGCATGCTCGTGCAGCGTGTACGACCCTGGTAGTCGACCCGTCGCACATAAATACGGGGGTCACGATCGCCTATCCACTCGCCTCCAACTTCCGCGCTTTCGCTCTAGCTTTGGAACGCGTCATGCGTACACCATCCGTATCAATCTCCATCTCATCGGTGTTTGCAGCGGACAGAGAAGAGATAGGATCTGAACTCTCTTCCCGTAACGATAGTCCCTCCGAGTCTTCCGCTCTCAGTCGTTTTCGGCCGACAGTCGACCCTCGCTCAAACTCCGTCGTAGTAGACCACGGATCCCCAAGATCAAGAGCTTTCGTCATTTTCTTGATGGAAGCCAGATTGGTCTGACTGCGAGGTGAAATCCTTGGGGGAACAGTAGGTGACGTGTTGGGTGTGCAAAGTATCGCCGAAGTAGATGCGTCCGTCGATAAAGCGTCGGTTGGGTCAGGCGAGGGCGTTGGGGCGGGACTTCGATGTCCCACAGAGAACGGGATGGGACTCGGGAGTAACGTGCCCGAACTCCGTTGGTCTCCTTCGTCGGAGGAGCTCGACTCGCTGGGGTTCTCGAGCTTCTTATTGACGGTTTGGAGTTCGTCAACAGTCATTGGAGGGCTTGATGATAAAAATCTCAGGGTTCCATTAGGAGAGACGATAGGCGTCACGACATAGGTGTATTCCTGGCTTTCAGTAGTCGCGGGAGTGATTTCGGGCAGTGGATTTGGCTGGCTATTCTGGGATGAGGGCCGCCATCCTGTCGCGAATGGATCTTCACTCGGATCCGCCAGGAATGCCGTTTGTCGACCCAGCCCTCCGAGCTTCGCTAGTCCTTGTGGGGATTGCGAAGCTTGAGAAGGCTCCTCAATGAACGTCTTAGTGGGCTCAAGAGATTTTGGTTGAAAAGGGTTACGATCTGCGTATGCATAATCACGTCTGATGGGGGATGTACCTCGAGTCACATAGGTACCCTGAGGTACCCGCGCGGGTTGGGTTACGAAGTCTGGAAGAGGATAGAGTGGTGGTGATGACGGTGGCTCATCGAGGAGCGTGTCGCTTCGCTGAAGAGGGCGAGAGCCTGACGCGATGGGTCGAGGGTTTGGTTGAATGGTTTGACGAGGGAGTTGTGGCTGCGGCTGAGAGAGGGGGCGTTGTTGGGCGTAATTGTTCGATGAATAGATGCGGTTGTAATGAGTTGGGGGTTTATATGACGACGACAGGAGAGGAGGATAGAGAGAAGGTGTAGGTGGATTAGGTTGTGAGGCCGTCTTATTGACAATAAGAGTGTTCAAGTCAGTTCCATCAATAACATCAACGAGTGGCACGTGAGTGTGACATACCTGTCGGTTTGAAGTCGAAGTCGAACTCTCTGCATCGTTGTTCGTCGCGTTACTCTGCGAAGAGGCTCTATATCCATTGCGTGATTGCTCGAACGGCGGCTGCACATAAGCTCGCGCGAGAGCATTAAAGTCTGACACTCTGTCACACAAAGAGTTGGCCGGGCTGAGAGACGTGTTCGATTGCGTTCGAGTGAGCATCATGAGGGTTCGTGATCAAGGGCGTAGAGATCGTTTAGCTATGTACAGTGCGTGTGTGAGCCGCGTCACTTGAAGTCGCTGGTTGTTGGCGGCGACGGCGACGGCGAAGGAGTCTTGAGGTCGAAAGGCGCAAGTGGGAAGAGCTTGAAATGTAGAACAGTGTTTGACTTATCAGGGAAAGTCACGCAGCCGGCACAACAGCACCAAACAAGCTCAAATATCGCGATATGACTCTATTCCGGCTCCGGCTGCTCCGGCACGGGCGACTCCGCCGGTCGACTTGCTTGCCTCTCGCCTCCATCTGCACAGACGCTTCACTGCTCTAATTGTCTTTCCTATTGTTGACTCGTATCTGCACCGGTTTCCAGTCTGCTGGTATTGTGCTAGACTGACTCTTCACTTGACACATTAACTGGTGCACTGGGCCCTGTGCTCATTAACGGGGATAACTTGAAGACATGTGTACCAAGCCTATCTAGGCTGCTCCTTATCCGATGGATACGTCGTTGGCATGGCTTCTTCTGACGCCCGCCGGTAGGCAATCATCATGATAACCGTCCGGTCTTTTATTTCATTATCCTTTGATCCCGAGATTTCCGAGATCGTTTCTGCCGAAGTTTAGAGTCTTCAATAGCAGTTGCGCGGTAGCACTCATGAATACCAGAATAAAGCACACAGAACAAGCTGTAACCCAACTAGTACTACTAATACAAATAATGTGAAACTCGAAAATAATGATATAAATGACGATGGTTACCAGACCACTGCGCTGGAGTAAACCAGCGATGGAACGATGAAAGAACGAATGAATGAATGATGAGAGCCTATTCCAGCACGATCCATTTTGCGCGAGACTCGGATATTTATCGCATTGCGATCGATATGTCGATGGTCACTTTGGGACGCCAGCATATCAGTGCGTTCATGGTTCGACATTTGCGCTGTAAACGGAGAAACAATAGCAACCAGCAAATCAGCCTTCTGCAACTCGAGATAACGAAGACTCCGGACTTACAGGAATTCTCCAATGGTATTACCATGGTCATAGTACTCGCAAACATGATAGCTTGCATCCTAACATATCGAGTCAATGAACGCAGATCTCAACGCCACTGTGAAGGTACATACCCCGGTTCCTGCGCCCAAAAGGTCTGTGCAGGTAGCAACAGCACATCCAACCTGCGCAGTTCCCTTCCAGACAACCTGTGTATAATGACTCGCTGAGGGATTCTCAGGATCATACTGGCTCTCTTCGTTGATCCACAGCTGCACTGCTTCTCCTGGAGTAAACTCCCCGGTGCCGGCGGCAAGATTCTCGCCGAACGGTCCTCCGGAGTGCTTGAACTGACAACTATCAGCCCAAGATTGCGCATAAGCTTCGAGGGTAGTGTTCCAGATTAATGGGCCGGCACCCTTGACTGCGCGGATGTTATTGTGAAGCTCGAGATACTGGATTTGATCATCCAAGCTGGTGGTAGAGGGGGATGGCGTAGCGGTCGGGGAAGAGCTGGTAGGAGAAGGGAAGTCGGAGGTTAATGTGACAGCCACTGTGGTAGTGACTGTAACGAAAGAGAACAAGTCATCGGGAGTATCCTGACGTCCATGATTATGGTGAAGATTCGAGAGGCCTCCAAGGTGATGTCTCCAGTTCCATTCCTTGGCGCGAGTCGCACCAGGAGCTGCAGATCTCGGTCTGAGATGTCTAGTGGGGATAGCAGAGACGGTAAAGAACAGTGTAGAAAAGAGCGAAAGTGTAAAGAGAGCGATGATAGACCTCATGTTTCAGTCTGCAGATATATACGAAAAAGAATGTGAGGAGGGCTCAGAGAACGAACTCCTGGCGATGGGCCTGAGCGAGATTGTAAGACGGGAAAAAGAAAGCTTTGAGTACGCGATGGGGAAGCATTTTGCTTATAAGGCTGCCAATATTCTGTGGAACGTTTTCGCGGTCGCTCATGGCAGCAACGAGATTATTAGACGACCATAGCAACGTCGCACGCGTGTCCGATAATTCCGCGATTTATTCATGGATAGCACAAGCCCAGAATGCAAGAGCCAGCCCCGAATGTCGTCGAGAGCATTGTCGATGTCGCCAGTTTGTTCCAAGAGTTTGACCGTCAAATTTGAGCGCGAGGAGGTGGAGGCGGCGATGACGACGCGACTCGGTTCAGGCACAAACCACATGATGGCAACCAGGTCTATAGCATGCTTCACACACGCTTCCATGGTCCATATGACGGTTCATAACGGCGGAAGGGCATCGAGCGTATGGCAAACGGTCAGTTGACAACGTTCATCTCTGCAAAGGCTTATCCTCTTGCTTCCATGTCATAAGTCTCTTCCAGGTCTCAGGATTCAACTCTCCAAACTCGGATGATCACCAGCTCTTTCTCCAACATGATTCGTATCTGAGCTATTCACTCGTATTCACCAGTTCGGGAGGCCATGGATGAACACCTGATCATGCAGTTCATGCCCATAAAATCCCAGTTCTTAGTCAATGTCCTCGGGACCTCGCGGGTAACGTCTCAATTACCACGGCAGTCGCAACTTAATCTCACTCTAGCCATACACAGAATAGCGCTCGCCGAGCCCGACAGGCTCGACTGTCATTCAGATTTTGTCTGGTGCCCAAGTCAATCAGGCAATTCCGTATCAGTTTTCTCGAGTCGACTCTTAGGCGCCTTCAGCGCTCGACCCCGGACCCAAAAATACTCGCCCTTTCTTCCCATTTCATCCAAGTCTCTTTCAATCCCTTTGACGCCATATCGCCGTTCTCGAATCTGAAATCTTACCTCCACGGTAATCTCAGGACTCACGACCCTGAGTGTCAGGCCACATCTTAGCCTTGATCTTAGCCCGCGTGAATGCACACTACTGCACGGAAGCAAACTTTTCCGTCGTCTGGGATCTTGTTTTAGTCCCCTTAAATTCCAAGACAAGGAACATATGTAAGCAATCAATCGGTCAGCGTCGTCGCTGTGATCTGATGCGCCCGTACCCATTTAGAATGCGTCCAATTCACCAGTCCTCTTTGACGACCCTACCAAATCAGTGAATTTTTTCTATGCGACCATGGTCAAGTGGGACCACTCTTTCACTCGGCCCCGGACCCGATCCTTTCAACTCGAAGCTTTGTCCAAGTTCCGAAGCGGACAAAGCCGCAGTGCCTATTCGGCCGGTCTCTCACGCCCGACCTTGCCAGACAATAGGACTGTACGAACGCTCAAACCCAACGGTCGATCATTACCACAGCCATCTCTGCTCGACCCTTTCATAAAACCCATCTGGTGCCTCTACGCGTACCCATGGTGCCACATGGTAGAAGCGAGTGGCCGACTCCAAGCCGTTCCTTGCCCAGCATCGATCCTTTGTCCAATCACTGTTCCTGCCTGTAAACAGTAACCTCGGCGCCACCTTTCCAAGTTGGGTGTTCAACTTACGATCGCTCTCGGCGCGCTCTACATGGCCTCCTCGGTCCCTATAGCCAGTCTTCTTCGCTCTCCCGACTCTTCTCATTCGGAATCCCGGATTGACGGCACGAACGTGACATCGGGCTCTCCGTGAAACAAACTATGGCACGAACCTGAAACGGGATCAACGCCACCGTCTGTCTTTGAAGGACTAACTCAGACTGACTTTCAGATACCCGCAAAGGTTTCCCGGACTTTCCCTTTACACCCACGGCATACGCCGTGTCTGTTTGCAATCCTTTCCAGATCACAAGCGTCAAATGTATACAGTCTAAGGTTTTAGGAGCGCTCGCATCTCTACAGCAAATCTCTCTTTCAACATTCCTTTTTCTGTCGAATTCGGAAAAGGGCGACTGACGCCCCTTTCTCTCAAGATTGCAGATGATGTCACTTGGCCTTGGTTGAACTCACATCCTCGCTCGATGTTTTATGCTCGTCATTTCCCCCCTCTGTGTTATGACCTGGAATATTAACATCAGTGCTCCAACCCAAGTCGCCCCGAACAGTTTCGCGATCATATCCTATCTTAGACTTGCCTGCGCAGTTCATCGCCACTGGTCTGCCACTAACATTGCATTTATTCTCTGCCGCGTCCGCTCTTCGTCGGTATTGCACTTAGGAGAGGTATCAAGGAAATGCCTGAACTCTATCTCGACGAATGCGTAAGGCACTGGCGCGCTGACCCCGCCTACCCCGCGTTCGTTGGTAATCTATTCATGTCAGAGGACCGAGCACTGTCGTTGCTTGTCGATCTTCATTGGTCTCGTACGCGTCTCGTACTGGTGCTCATCTAGGCAGTCAACGTTCTTGACATTACAGATGTCTGTCTTTGTTACTCGCAAGTTCAGAGTCAAGATCCATGCCTTCGACGCTCAAAGTGCAGCTATGCCCTCGCCCCGCCGAGGAACCTCCTTTCGATCGATCACAGGTCAAGCAAAGCTCAATTGACACTATCGTCATGAGATATACACAGTCATCTCTCTCTTCTCGAATTTTCCTAGTCGATGCCACGTCGTCCAAGAGCTTGTTCGACTAGACGCACGCATACGGACCTCTGGGACACTCGGACTCGGACCATGGCACACACTCCTTCTGTACCACGCGGACCCTGCTACGCGTCTCCGCCTACACTTCCACGGATCGCCAACGCGTATCTCACGAAGAACATCGGCAAGAGCACGTCGAGAACCTGGACTGAGGAGCGTTCATGCCATTCGCGTTCTTGTGGCTTACGATGGGATGCCGCTATCGCTTTATATTCGGCACGAGAGATCGGTGGGAGATCTTCTGTTATTTGCTAGGAAGCACTCGATTGATGGTCGATCCCTGCAGGGCGAATCATCCGCATATCGGGCTTTATTCTTTCCGCCACCGACTCGATTAATTGCATTTCTGTCTCGTCGCGGACATTCGTTATCTCGACGCGATTTCTTTGAGGTTCTGTACACGGCAATCGATATCTTTGATTCATCGCATATATGGGCGTCGCTATTTACAGGGCTATATATGAACATGGGATATTATACATCGCAATAAGAGTCCAGTTGGCTAGATGATACAGTACAATCGATTTCTAAACTGATCAGAATCAACGAGCGGGCCAGAAAACAGTCCCCGGAATGGTCCTGTGAAGAACCGGTCCGAAAAAGTTCGGACGTGAAAAGAGGGATCGCAAAGACAAGGGACAGGTATCGCAACACAAAACGATAGAAAATGAGTAAAGAGCGGGGAAAAAAATAAGAACCAGCATGTAAGAACATACAGGTCGATTGATGCGCCGAAAAGAATTGAACTGACAAACAGGCACATAAGAGAAAGAGTTCTGGAATGACATAAAAAGGATTAAAATGTGGTCTACATTTCCGCGAGCGACAATCGAAAAAAGTTTGATCGCGAACGGCGTGTATGCTGTATGACGTTGCAGACGGGGGTATCGCAGTTGGCAATGCATTGAGAAGAGCGAAGCCGAGGCACCGATGACCTGAGAGAAGCATAAAGTCATGTAGGTAAAGGGGCTGAAGCTGAAGGGGTTTCGTAAAGGGTCGTAAGAGGTGTCATAAACGGAGACAGATGGGAATCAAGTCGATGCGATGAAAATTGATACGAAAGTTGATGGATGTCGGTCCGTGAATGTGTCCATCGTCGATGACTAGGGCTTGGGCTTCCAGTTTACGTGCTGACACGTCTTCTTCGTCCCCTTCGCGTATTACGCTTGCTCTGCTCGTCTTCCTCGCTATCTTCGCCAGAAATTACTGCCGGACTTGATCGAGCGTTGTGAGTGCTCGATCCTCGGACCCAGAACGGCATGACTGTGACTCGGCTGGGATCTTCAGCACTGAAGGTCGTCATGGTCATTTGCATCGAAGATGGGTCGGGCTGGGCAGATTTGCTCTCGGAGACCTGGGAAAAGTCGGTGGAGGAGAAATGAGATGTGCCGTGGAGTTTAGAGTCGCGAGGAAGTTGCGCGTTGTTCGACGGAGGCGAGCGCGAAGAGGAATCTGCACGGGCTTGCTTTTCCTCGTAAATTTGTCGCGCAGCCTCGTACTCCAATTTCTCGTGTTCGGCGCGGGCAAGGAAAGGCTGTGTGGATTGAAAAAAGGGGGGTTAGCGGAAATAGACAGTGTTACGATAGAGACAGTACCTTCTTCTCTTCATCGCTCATCATTCTCCACTTCTCCGCAGCAAGAACGCTCTGCCTTGTCGTTTCCTTCTCATCTCCCCAGACTTCTCGTTCCTTCTCTTCACCGCCGTCGCGAATCGCCCGCAGGAACATGAAGTAGGCACTGAGCGGCTTCTTCGGAGCATTCGGATCTCGCAAGTTTGAACGACGAGATAGTCCGAGACGCCTCTGATTAGTGCGAAACGCGTTCTCTGCAGCAATATCCGACGGCGTGAGCGAGGAGTAAAAGGACGAAAGCGCCTCTGTCCGCTCAGATCGGGCTTGGGCAGCGCGTAAACGGTAGGGCTACATTAGAAAAAAGATAATCAATGAATTGACGCGCTAGTGGAGCGAAACTCAAACATACCTCTTTCTCTGCGACGGAAAGTCGGGCATATTCCTTGCCCGCCTGTTTCGCAGCTTGGGCAACGTTAAGCTTCTTCTGCCCAAGACCCTGTCCGGCGCTAACATCATCCGAATGCCGTTGAATCCAATCTGTGAAAAAGATCTGCCACGTGGATAGCGATTGCTTGGGAGGGCGAAGGGTCGACTTCCCTCGAACCGCTGGAGCGTGGGGAAGAGGGGTGACGACGGTAGGAGGGTTCGGCGTGGAAGACGTGCGCTTGCGCTTAGATCTGGTGGGACCAGACGCCGGAGATTGGTCGCGAGCTGATCTACGTTCCGACTCGACAGAAGCTTTTGCGCGGGCGACAAGGGGAGATGACGGCGGCGGCGAGTACTGTGAGAAAAGAGAGCTTTGAACGGGTGCGCTGGAAGCGAGCCCGGGCGCAGTGGCGGGCGCTTGCCTCGGAGAAGGAGTGAATTGTTGTTGAGATTGAAGATATGGTGTAGACGAGGGCAAAGATGGAGGTGAATAAGCGAAAGTGTTGCCACTGTTCGGCACCGGGATGGGACGGGGAGCAATCGGCGCATTGTTGTATGCGGGGGGCGAGGGTGCATACCACGGAGAGTTGGTTACGTTGCGCAAGTCGACTTGATGATACTGGTGCTGGTGGTGACGCTGGTGGTGTATGCTGTAGAGACCATCGTTGGGTGGTTCGACCTTGGGAATCGAGGGGCTGTATTGTCTGATCTGACCATGATTTCGAATCATCGCGTGCTGCTGCTGAGGGCTCAGTGTATGCTGCGAACGAGGAGACTCGAGAGCCATAGATCCGAATGGTGAGAGGATGTCAGACGACAGCGGCTGGTGCTGGTCGACAGGGGTGGGTGGTCCTAGATCCAAGGTCCATTGCGACCAAGGTATGGGCTCGTCAAGAGACTGAGCTTGTGCCTGCGGTTGAGGCTGGCAGCCATTCTCGTAATAATTGTAGAGAGCTGGCGAGTTGTGGTATGAGCTATAGTCGTGGGGGTTGATGGGGATGACGGGATCAAAGTCGAATGGAGAGTTTGAATATTGTGGATTGGCGACGGAGAAGAGAGGGTCGTCGTTGTCGAGCGGACCAAAGAAAAGCGGGTCGGAGGGCATGGTAGCGGGGTGGGAGCAGAGGGGAAGGGGGTGAGTCGGAGGGGGAAAAGAAAGCGACGAAAGCCGCGCATTGATAAACTGGGTCGGGCACCGGAACACGTTTCGCGTCCGCCGCGATGTCCGAAAAAGGAAAGAGGGTTACGCCGGGGTTCGGCCAAACACGCCACAACATCGGCGGATATCACGCGGAAGCAAAGAGTGCAGGACAAATAGGGGCGGAAGCAAACAAGGGGAAAGAGACCCCCCGAGCACCGGAACACGTGTATCGTCGTCCGCTCCTATCACTCGTACCGTCCTCCTCGTCGTTCCCGCTCTCGCTCGCCGCCCTCGTAGTACACACCCGCCATCCGTGGGGGTTGGCCAGCCTGTCCCATCCCACTCCCGAGCGACCCAGGCGGCGGCGGCGGCGCTACGGGTCCAGGGGCTGCGCCGGGCCCTTGCGGCGTCAACGTCGCCAGTCGCTCGTACAGTATCCTAGTCACCATTAGGCAGTCAGATATTTGAAAAAACTCGGCCAGAAAAACCAGAAATGACATCACTCACGCTCTTTCCATTCGCAACCGTTGAATCCCGCGCTTCGCCTTGAGCACTTTCACCTGCAATTTATCATTTTCCTGTGATCATTCGAATCATTGCACATGATCCAATCATCAGTCCCGTGATCCCCAACATAATCTAAACACGGCAGCACTCACCATCTCAATATCCCGCACTTTCTTTTTCAATTCTCTGTATTTGCCTTCATACTTCTCTTCCTCGGACTGGGCAGCAATGCTCATCCCAACGCCTGACGAGCTGCCGCCTCCAAGACCAGCCTGTGTGCGCGATCTCGTTGCCCGCGGCATCGCACTGGATGTAGCAGGCGCGTTAGCACCCGGGGCTGGAACTTGTCCATGCCCATAAGCCATCGCGCCCGGCGGCGTCATGTCGTTGCCCGTATTCATGTAGTGTTGTTGATCGTGGTCTGAGGCCGTCGACATGGTGCGAGTGAACTTTTTGCAACGCCTCCGATCTCCGAAATGCCATCCAGTTCAGGGTACACCGTTAGCACCCAACTCGTGTTCTCAGAGTCTTTTCTGAACGTTGTGTAGATGTACAAAATTCTATCATAGCACCAGTCCAAAAATAAAATAGCTCTCTTCGAAGGGAGGGAACATATGCACCAAATGCCCCATAGCCGGAGCCGCCCACAATTCCGGCCAACTTGGCAAGCCACCATCATGTCAGGAACGGCTGCAAAGACCGCCACAGCGTCTGCGAAATCAAAGGCCAAGACAAAGCCTCTGTCCGATCAAGGTGCAGTAGACCATCGTCGCCAGATCCACGACTAAAAGATTTGATAGAGATACAGTCGACCTATACGCGCTTCCAGAATGAGCTCCAGAGCATTGCTGGTAAAATTGGCGAATTGGAAACCGAAGCTGAAGAACACGAGTCAGTTGACTGCTATGGCCCAGTCGCCCGCCTTCCTTCTCACTCGTCATGCTTTTTCTAGTCTGGTGTTGGGAACATTGAACGATGCATTGGCCCAAGACCCCGCCAGAAAATGTTTCCGTCTCATCGGAGGTGTCCTCGTTGAAAGGACTGTCGGCGATGTCGTTCCTGATCTCAAAACCAACAGAGATGGAGTGCGCATCCTATATCACTGATCTTCTGATCCAGTATTGACCGCGTTGAGTGCAGATCAAAGCTTTCGTCGAAAATCTGGCCACTCAGTACAAATCCAAAGAAGAGGAATTCGTGACCTTCACCAGAGACTACGATATTCGACCTGTGAGAAGCTAGTTCTGCTTGTACTGGGAGAGAAGAACGAGATGTCTGGTTTTCTGCTTTAACTTGTCTAATCATGATCGGTCCGTCGTCATTTCATAAACTGCGCACTCACACGCACGAGCTCATCCCGATACTTGATCCAGATTCACATTTGCTGTACTGATAGAGTATCCTTAATCCAACCACTATCCTTGTTTACCATTCATGATTCCCGCTATCCAAGTTCGTTCTGCTCGATCACTCAAGAATCTCAGCCGCGCATGTTAAGTTCTCAAACTTATCTCTAAGCCCCTTTCCGTGCCCTCCGCATTCTGAATTCCGAGACTAATTGATTTCCTACGAATTCGTTGCACCCACCACCCCCGCATGGGCAATGGATTCGGGTCGCCAAACAAGGGTCTCCGCACACCCAGTTGACCCACGTCGGAATATCACCGCCGATCCTGACACTCGCCATGGCCACGCGTAAGAGCACTTTACTGCATTGTACTCTGCATCTTATCGCCATGCCATTACACGGCACGAAAAAAGGCAGGGAAAAAAGTAACATCGGATGCGAGTCCCCTAGCTCCTATTCCACGCGTCTGATAGATTTTACTTCTCAATAGGATCTACGTGCAACAAAACGTAAGATGACATGCGCATGTTATCTTTACAACCAGTCATCTCGTGGCGCTAAAGTGAGACCTTGAGAACCCTCCGGTTGTCCGTATTCATGGTGGAATTGAAAGCGGCAGAAGAGGAGCCTAACTCTCCCCCTTTCTCCTGAATCTTAGGTTCGTTCGTACATGGACTCGTGAACTTCGTATTGTTTCGCCGCCACATCCGCATGCGGCGTGCGATAACCTAAGGAGTACCTAATACAATTGCCAGCCCTAGTGCAAGTTTCGATCGATACCCCAGCCAAGCTTGGAAATAACATCGCCGCATTCTACTTCCAGTTTCAGGTGCGCAAGATTGACACGCTCGCTCCGGACAGATAATTCCGACAGGAACCTCCTATGTTGCTTGTCGATCGAACGCTCCCCACCGGGAGCTCAGTTCGGTTCGGGGCAATATCAACACCAATGACTGCATTCCGTATCGATACCACTTATCAGTTAATTCGGCAGTCGGTCCTCTCATCCACAATAAGCCTGTTTCTATCCTATGAAGAAGCTCTTTAAAATTTGCATTATTCCACTTTGGCTTCTCACACGATCAATGAGTCAAATCATGCGCTGCACTGACGAGCTTGCAATTTCGGACGGGATGTGAACGGCGTACGAGTCATTGCCTTGTTATCTAGAATTTTCCACTGCGGCTCAAGCTGCATTTACGCCATGCACATATCTTTAGCCTCGAAATTCACACACACGAATCGTATGGCTACCTTCCTGTACCCCCATATTCGTGCCGGGGTAGCGGGGAGATGCATAGGTGACTAGGAACAATGCCGATATTCCTTTCGGTGGCGCGACAGTTTCTTGGGTGCCTTGCGCTGCTTTGATTTACGAGTTGATTGCTAAGAACCTAGTCACATCCTCGGGTCAAATCGCAGCGCCTCCGGTTGTCTTCCGAATTGCAATATAGTTGTGCGGTCGGACCCTTCGTAAGAACACGACCCGTTCATTGCGGAAAGCTGTGCGGGGCGGGAAAGTTTCCTGATAAGCGAGTGGGCTAATTGCTGCTGTATCAAAGCAACAAGTGATAATTGAAGTATATTGTGCTGGCTGCGTGTCGACGATGGATCGGCGGTGATTATATTACAACGAACTCTTGAGGGCGATGTTTTGGATTGTTGTACACGCTCTTGCCGGGCTGTTGAGTAACATCGGGAGTTAGCAGGAGTATAGCGACCGGAAAGTGGACGGGGAAGGAGGGGAAAGGAATGGGCAATGATGCTAACCTCCCAGCCTTCGACATTCTTCATGATTTCCGTTTCCCTAGCTAAAGCCGCTTGCTGACGTCGATAGGTGTCTCTATCACTCTCGGCCAAGAGCAGGGGTACCAGATGTAATCTTGCCCACGTCTTTTCGCGCCGCAGTTCTCTACACCAAAGTTCATGCATCTTGTTCGACGACACCATGAAAGCCGACGCACCTTCGTTCAAGATTTCCAAGTGCCACGCGGTACATGCCATACGTGCATACGGCGAGGACGCCTCCTAGGATCGCAAGACCACCAGGGCCACGGAATGGAAGGTTGCGTTTATATTTGATCATTTCGAACCCCCCTTCCGGGGGCATGTCCCTGCCGGTTCACAGACTGCATGAGCTCTGTAGAGTATAAGCGGGATGAAATTGATTATTCACTGGCGATATGCTGTAGGCACTAGGTAGCACGATGTGCATCAGCATTCACGGTCAATTTTACAAGATGTACGATGCTTACTCGTTGGAATGCTTTGACCTGACCGAACAGCTGAAAGCCAGGCGGAATGTGTGACCGTGACGTGACATCCTCTCTCCGATGCCTAGTTTCGTTCGTGCGCTAGCACTGACGGGCCTCAGACGGCAGGCCAATGTGCCAATACCCGTTCTGAACCATCGCATTGTTGCATTAAGGTCTATCTCATCCAGTTCTCGTCGTTTGCTCGCCACTCCCTCTGCCGGAACGCCGCTACCGAATGACGAGCGCAGGACCCAAGCAAAGCAGCAAGCCGCCTCCGCCGTAGACCCCTATGTCAACCCTTTCAAAGGAGGCCAAAGCGCCATTGATAAAGCCATGCACCTCTTCTTTTTCACAGAAATTCTCAGGGGTGCGATCGACGTTTGTCGCGGATGGTTCCTAAACAGGATGACTGACTTGGAATGCGACCAGGAATGTGGATTGTCGCCGAACAGATATTCAGACCTCCATACACTATCAAGTATCCATTCGAGAAGGGCCCAATCTCGCCCAGGTTCAGAGGAGAGCATGCGTTGAGGAGATATCCTTCGGGAGAGGAACGTTGCATCGGTTCGTGTGCCTGCTCTCGTCTTCGATGAATGGTACATCTCACGCACGGGCGGGTCTGGTGATAGCTTGCAAACTTTGCGAGGCGATTTGCCCTGCCCAAGCGATTACCATTGAGAGCGAAGCCCGAGAGGACGGAAGTCGAAGAACCACCAGATACGATATCGATATGACAAAGGTTTGGGTCCCAGTTTCCCCGCTAATACCTACTTCGTCACGCCGATTCACTCCTACAATCTTAGTGCATCTACTGCGGATTCTGCCAGGAAGCTTGTCCCGTCGATGCTATTGTTGAAAGTACGTTTGCTGAATCCCACAGGCGGCACAGCACCCTACAAGTTTCTGACGGCTACTCTACAGCTCAAAACGCGGAGTACTCTACGGAGACCCGCGAAGAACTCTTGTACAACAAAGAGAAACTCTTGGCCAACGGCGACGCTGCCGAGGCAGAGATCGCAGCAAACTTACACGGCAAGTTCTGCGTTTCATCTCTGTCTAAGCAGAAGAAACTTACACACACTGTCAACAGCGGATCATGTCTACCGGTGAGGCGCAGACGCGGAAAAAATAGAAACACTGTATATAGTTGGTCGAATACGACCTTGAAACTGTTGAGTTATTGCGGTGGATATCTTAAAGTAGACGTGAAGAGTGACGATGTGTGGGGAAAAGTGCTGTGCGATGTTCTGAGCTTCTTCGGGTCCGACCTACGTTTTTTCGCCAATCTTCTGAACTCACTGAACTGTGACGCAACCTGTTGGAGGACGCTATCGCGACATCCGGAAACAGCATATCCTCGGCCCAGTATGAAGAAGAGATGGCCAGCCCCGGCCTTGTGCTTAAAGTCGATCGACATTGCATTCATTTCCTTCAAAGCACCGTGCCTGCAACGTCCCAGATAGGGGCCCGGCGCGTCGAGATGCACGGTGTGAAAAAGGAAAAGCAAGATAGGGGTTGGTCGGCAGTATATTGGGAATGACGCTGACAGAAGGTCTCGCCTAGACCGACTATGGTAGACGTTGAGCTCGTATTCTCGTCGACGAGAGAGCGAGTCGGGTGACCGTGCTCGGGGGAGGCGCCGAGCTTGTCGAACGTGTCCCCCTGTGTGAGGGACGAAACTGGAAGACGACTGAACAGCAGAGAAAGAGTGAAGATGGCCGAGCTCGGGAATATATCCGTGTTTGCGTATGAACGTTCACTCATTGGATCACGGTTCTGCCGGGAAAAGTGGAACTCAACTGAGTGTAGCTTCCGAGTCGTTTCTTCAGAGTTGAGTGTTCGGGATGATGTCTATGGGCCAGAGACGAGCATCATGCTGTGCTCAATGAAGGGCAGGATAAGATCCTTGCCGAAGCCAAAGCTCCTGTACACATCTAAGACTATAGAATTGACAGTCATATCGACCATGGGACAATCCAGGGCCGCCTGATCGTACCAATCGGCACAGGAGACTGTCTGAGTTCCAGCGGGGACTATGACGAAATTTCATCTCCACTGGAGCACCCGAAATCAATATAGGAATCTCACCCTGCAATCAGAACCATTCAGGACGGAAAAAAAGGCCGTGTTGTATCGCTCGATCAGAACTGGGAGGCGAATGCGTGGCTGAGCTATTAGAAAGTAGATATTACTCACGGCATACGTCGTCGGAGAATCTGCTTATATAGATTACCAAAAACCCACAATGACGGTGGGTTGGGAAAGAGCCTTTAGTATCCCGTTAATTAAAACAAATATTCAACAAGCAGGAACTGGGAGGAGATCGTCGGAGTTTCAAATCCTTGCCTTTCTCGAAAAAGTTGAAGGCCATCGATGCAGGAGCTGACGACGGCGACTGCAGCGCGTACAACGTGAGTTGTATCTCATAATGAACATTGAGTCGCTTGTCTGATGTTATGTTCTTAACCTTAGCTTTTGAAATATTTTCGTGCTCTGCGAATGCTGGAGCATGGAAGTAGCACGGCCATTCGACGGTTCATTGCCACGCGCCAGTGTTGCAGAAATTTACCAAGGCCAAGACCAACCGAAGTTGTGTGGACATACGTTTCATCAGGGTCCTGGAGTGAGGTTCCGCAAAATGACTGCAGTAGACTGAGAGAGCAAGGCCTACGTGAGTTTTGGCTCGTACGACTGCAGTGCGATACTAAGATACCCTGTCAAATAGGGAATTCATTCCGCGCTTTCCATACAGCACACCGTTCGCCAGAACTTCGCCAGCCAAACTTGCGGAGCCGCAGTCCGCCTGCTTCCATACGACGCGCATCAACTTCTGCGTTGGGCATTGCACACCAAGCAAATGTTGATTCTCTGAATTTAGATCAAAGAGCGAAACTTCGCAATTTCATGGAAAGCATGGCAGCTTCTCCCGACGAACGAGATGCAGCTGAGCTGTGGATCGCCTTTCAAGAGGCTCACAAAGCCAATGTACTACATTGTGTATCGGAAGGGTCGCTGCTCCAAATGTACTACCATTATCGAAATGAATTTCTGGAACTCCAGTTCTCACCCAGTCAAGAGCCCGATTGCGGCTTCATTGGCTCTATACTCGGGCTGCTAGTAACCGTACTAGATCAGCGAAAACCCCTCCCTTCCGCCGCCAATCGACTCCGCCGAAACATGACGATCGTCATGTCTCTGACCTCCATGCACAAGCTCGAAGATGCCACCCGTCTCGCATCCGAGATCATCCATGATTTGAAGACCTTCTCCGATATTGAGCAACATCTGCTCGTCGTCACGCAGCTGATCAGAATGGCTTGCACTATGCACTCTGTCGATTCTGCCATTGAAGTCGTTCTGAATTTGTGGCCATTCGTTCGATGGCATTACTATAACATACGACGAGGTCCATCCGTGATGAACGACAAGGGGCGAAAGCTTGGGGACATCCTTCGCCAAGTCATAGAGAGAGAGCTTCTTGACAAACTGGAGAATCCGAGCCTCTGGTTGGCGCTCAAAATCTCAGATTGGCCTGCGGAACGTGTCACCGAAATGGCTTCCATCCTCATCGCTCACGCTAGTCGGTCGAAGAACGGCGAAGAAGCATTCCGCATCTATCAGGCATTGATGAATAAAGCTCCCGGCTACACCCCCGTTGATCTCTCATTCACTGCGTATACAACGCTTTCCAAAGTGCTGGCGCAATGCGAGATGTGCGACAAGGCTTGGTCAGTTTACGACGAAATTAGGCGGAAGAAAAAGATTGATCGGAAGAGCGATGTTTGGGCCATATACAAATCATGCGCGCTATACATCGCTGGGCACGAGGGCTCTGTGAACCAAGCAAAAGATCTATACGACGAGCTCAATGATGCTGGTATCGTTCGACATGTCGACATGCAGATGCTTATGATGGCTTATGGACGTGCTCGAGATCTCAGTAGCGTCCTAGAGTTCTGGGACTCTTTATATGGACCTGGGAGGCGTAGACGCAGGAAACCTCCTATCAATCTATACGAAGCAGTCCTGTATGCTATCGCCCAGGTCGGCGATACCGAGAGGCTGACCGAGTGGCTCAAGAAAATCGTCCAGGCTGGTCATCGGATCACGCCAGAACTTTATCGCATTATTTTACATGGCTTTTCTTTCGGCATGGATATCGACGGAGCTTATCGCGTGCTAGCCCAAATGCGCGACGGTGGCTCGAATCCGGATATCCAATGCTATACTGCCGTTCTGATCATTCTCTCGAACCGCAGAGATGCTGTGGGCGCAGAGCGGATATACAAGATCGCGATCGATCAGGGTTTAACTCCCGACAAGAAATTCATCTCTGCTCTCATGAACGTGCATGTACAAGCAGGTTCTTGGCAAGGAGTCGTACGAGCCTTCGATTATCTCTATTCACAACGGCATCGTGGCTTCCTTGATATCGGGGTCTACAACATCCTCTTGCGAGCCTTTGTCCTCATCGGTGCACCGTTCCCCGTCGTCGCAGATTATTGGAAAAGATTGCAAGCCTTGAAAATTACGCCTTCCCCACACACGTGGTCTCTCCTAATCCAATCCGCCTGCGACGCAGGTCGTATGGATATCGCGGAAGATTTATTCGAGGAACTCGACACGCTTCAGCAGGAGACGGGGTCGTCCTCTCACATTAATGTTTACGTGTTAACGATCATCCTGTCTGGATTTCTTCGACTGGGGGACAAGGTTCGCGCCAGAGGCGTCTATGAAGAAATGACGAGGCGTGGCATTCAACCTCTATCTTCGACCTACGGAAAGATAATCAAGGCCTATACTAGCGAGGGTAGCGAAGAGAGCCTCAGAGTGGCCGAAGAGTTCCTCAAAACTCTGCAGGATTCGATGACTCCCGGACAGACGTGGCTCACTCCAGCCCGAGGAAGCATGAGCAATCATGAACATATCTTCACGCCGTTGATGAATGCATACAATAAGCGTCGACAACCAGAAGAGGTCGAACGTCTGTATAATACTATGCTGGAACATCGAGGGGACCATACCCTCGTCTTCTTAACCATACTCCTCGACGCCTACAGGAAAGCAGGGGACGTGAACCTCCTTCGTGAAGTGTGGCCACGTGTCTTCCAACACGCACAGGCAGAGGCTTTTGGGGGATCCATCGCAGATACGGAGGACGCCCAGGAAACCGATTCTCCTCCACGGCAGTCAAATGCTCTTTGTATTCCCTTGTCTATCTACATTGACGGGTTGTCCAAAGCCGGGCTCCATCTTGAAATTGCCAAGGTCTGGACCGAAGTTCGGAAAGCAGGCTTCGCATTCGATCCCTCTAATTGGAATCATCTCACCATCGCACTGGTGCGCGCTGGTGAACCCGAGCGCGCATTCGATATAGTCGAACGCGTCATTCTGGTCTATAACGATAACATCAGACACGCCGAACGAGAACGCAACCGAACCCCTGCGTCGCCCCTCTTAAGCGATGGCGATCCACAACCAAGCAGTGACTTGGTTAATAGAGCAAATTCTCAGACGGACAGGCGCCGGGTGGGAGCGCAGAGACAGGCGACCAGTCGTGTACACCCGAAAGACCTCGAATTCGGGGTCGTCGGCGGGGCAAGAGACATCGGATCAGATGGCAACGACGTTGAGTTGACCGAGGACGATGTTGATTTCGCACATCCTTTGCATATGCTTCAGCAGCTCCTCCCTACTTGGAATCTTTGGCGTCCTTATGCATCTACCCTCGTTTACCTCGCGCAATCATTGGAATTGTTGAGGAGAGGATTGCCCGTATCCCCTTCTGGTCCCACGGGAGAGTTTGAGTCGGCGGACAATGATGGCATATCATATGAAGAACCATCAAAACCTCACACAGACCCACCTCATATTATCCTTGAGAGAATTCAAACGAATTCACCCCGCACTGTGGCCATTGTCGAACGATGGCGTGATCTCCCCCTTTCAGACAGAAAAATGCGACGAGTAGCGTTTCAAGCATAGTTGTAATCTGATAACTTCTTCTCGTTCTTCTCCTGTTTTTACACATAATATTCCCACCTACATTATCAAAACTAATCCTATGTTTTTGTACCAAATATTCTCATCTCAGCCTACCTGAAGCAACGGGTTCGGACAAGGACAGCAAAAGAAACATACAAGCGCACAGAGCGAACAGCAGACACAATACTCCTACAATAGATTACAGAACAATAAATCGATCAATCATCCCCGGAAGCTGAATCTTCGTCATCATCAGAACCACCACCACGTTGACGACGACCACGTCTGCCGGAACCATGACGGTTGCGCTGAAGAAGGGGTTGTCAGAAGATCACATCAAGAACTAACGAAAAGCGGCATATAACTCACAAGGGGGAGCTTTTGGCCTTGATTTCCGAAGGCGATGGACAACGCGGTTGTGTCTTGAAAAAGAAACAAGAGAAGATGTCATTAGCACAACATTCAATCAATAGTCTCATATTTCGAGAGACTTAAAGCGGCTAGTTTACCTGGGACACCGGGGAAACGCTTAGCAGAGTAAACAACGAAAGACTCCGTAAAAGCCTGAGCTAGGATGGGAGTACTATCTGTATTGACTTCTGTTGCACCACTATCTGGGGCGGGTGGACTATAAAGACACCATCACGAACGATAAGCTTGAAACTGAAGACTACAAAGCTGAGTAAGTACTCACGCTCCCACGTTGATGAGACGCATTCGCAGCCGGAAGCTCCCTACAAGTCCAATCAGATAAGATGAATTAAAGCCTGATAACACAAGAAGGGATCTATGTACCTTCGGTTCGGATGGAAAGATCTTGGAAAAGGAAGAAAATACCAGGTTTGCGATGTTCGTCCTGCAAACGACATGCGTTCGCCGAAAGTGGACCGACAAGTGTGCGAGTGTAAGTATGTCGGGGAAGAGGCGGCATCGAAGGTGATGGGGACGCAGGAGCAGACGGACGCCGGGACTCATACGCGATCTGAGACTTGTTGTCTGAGATCGGTGTTTGAGGTTGAGGTGGTTGGTACTGGGGATAACTAGGTTGGTAAGGTGCTTGACTGCCGAAAGAGGAGTTTGCCATTGGGTCAAAACCCGGGTGTACAGGGTCGACTGACGTATGAGGACCATGAGGATCGCCAGACTGGCTGTCGCCATATGAGGCGGGGTTACTAGGATCTACGGACCAGGGTCGGAAAGACGATTGCGACTGGGGATCCGACAGGTTCGAACGGGAGAAGGAGTGGATTGAAGGTAATGTCGGACCGGGAGGTGTGTAGGGCATTTGGGACGGATTGGCACCGTAACCCCAGGGCGTTCCCATGGGGTATCCACCTGGAGGAGGATTGAGGGAGTACGGAGCGTTTAAGGGGATTGAGTGATCTGGTGGTTGGTGGTGGCCGTAGGGGTAGCCATAGTCCGTAGGACCAGGTTGGATGGGAGGTGGATCGGCAGACTAACCGGCACGAAAATGAATAACGCAAGTGTAACGAGGGGTGGGACTGGCACGTACATTGTATCCGAGAGAAGGGCTTGGCATCGAAGAACGAGTTTGCGAGCCAGACGGTGGTGGGCCTTGAGGCGGCAGAGGTGGCGGCCTACGTCGCGGTCGTGATACTTGCGCTGGTACATAGCGGTCCGCCGACGAAGGATGAAGTACAAGGTTCATTTCCTGTTTCCCGTCTTGGGACCATAGGTCGACTGTGACCAGAAAAAAGGCTATGTCTATGTCGCTGTATGAAAAATATGAATTTTTTGTCACCATTTTGGGTGGAATGAGGAAGAAACGCACTCGACCGGGACTAGCTTGTTGTCGCGCGTACGGACGTTCATTTTGGCAACTGCTGCCGGAGCCAAAGGTCTACGATCCTGAATGGACGGTAGGTCTGGGATTGCAGGGAGAATAATTCACAGAGAGCGCACTTTGTCCCCAAAGCCACACATCCTCGCACGTATAGGATGCTGAACGACCTCGAGCGAGTAATACCTAGAGTCGGACGATTCTTAGCGTCCCAGACGCTCGGGCCAGTCATGGTCATAAAGGGTACCTGTTGCCAATCCATCGCCCCCATTCGTCAGGCGTTTGAACTTCGGTCGCAGAATCTGAGCGACGGCCACTGGTCTTTTGGATCATGGCTTAGAGGTAGAACAGTGAATGAGGCGGCGACAGCGGCGGATGGGCTTTTGTAGGAATTAGGATTGTTTCCCACAGCAGAGTATGGGTCAAGTAGACACTGTTTCGGGGCGGGAACGACCAGAGGAGTGGTATTCAAGCACAGCTACGAGTATTGTCAGACGACGACGACGACGAGCCGTGTGCGACCACAGCAGCAATCCAGCGAGCTCGATACTCACAACGACGACCAGAATCGCGAGGAAAGCAGTGTCACATCGAATTCACGCTTTGTCACTGCGCTCGCCATCGCGTCCCTGAGCTTGCTCGCCGTTGCGCACGACATCCTCATCTTGCAAACCCTGCTCGTACACCTCGGGAGCAATGTCTGATGCTCAGCTAAAGAAGGAAATTTCTGACTTCAGTAAACGAGAAGACCTCGATAACAAACGCTGCTTTGATTGCGGCTCTCCTCACCCTCAATGGGCTTCTGCTAACAATGCTGTCTTCTTGTGTATACAATGTGCTGGTGTTCACAGAGGCTTTGGCGTTCACATCAGGTAAGACCCTCTGCATCACTGGCCCGCGGACTCATTGCCAACATTTTCTGGCTTCCTGCGTTTTTCCGCCAGTTTCGTGCGATCCGTGACAATGGACACATGGAAACCTGAGGAAGTGCGCAAGATGAAGGTGTGATCCTTCGCAGTCCTCATCGTTCGTGTGACCATATCGCTCTTCTCCAGCTTGGAGGAAATGCGCCATTCAGAGCTTTCCTCAAAGAATACAGCCCACCGGAACAGGGTGGTTACAAGGAAGGGATGGAAGCATATGATTTGTATCACAGTTGGGCTGCCACTCAATATCGAGAGAAGGCGAGTTGCGTTCTAGCTCAAATCAATATATTTTACCCTGACCGTATTCCAGCTCACAGCTCTCCTTCAAGGAAATGACTGGGCACCATCAGCACCTCCAGCCTCTTTTTCGCCTCCTTCGTCACGACCTGCATCTACCAGTGGACTGCGAAAGTCTCGTACATCAACGCGAGCCACTGGACAGTCTGGACTCCGACGTGATTCTGCGTCGCCTTCACCCTACAACTCATCGGGTTCCCAGAATGCTTCTGTTGACAATTCATCAGGCGCTGAAACCGCCAATGAGCGATACTTCAGTTCATTAGGACAAGCAAATGCTCTTCGTCCCGCCGATCTTCCTCCATCACAAGGCGGCAAATATACGGGTTTTGGAAATACACCCGAGCCAGCATCTCAACCTCGTTCGAGCCATCCTTCTTTTGGTCTGTCTTCGGCCAATGCCCCCAGCCTTTCCGAATTCCAAGAGAATCCCACGGCAGCCTTGTCTAAAGGATGGTCACTCTTTTCTTCAGTGGTTGTGGGTGCTTCGAAAGCTGTACACGAAAACATCGTGCAGCCGAGCGTCGAGAAGGTCATGGATCCCGGGCTCCATGCGACCGTCAAAGGTTACGTCGCAGGAGCTGGGAAGAAAGCGGGCGAGATCGGATATTCAGCCAATGAGTGGGCTAAAATCCAGACTGGCGTTGATGTTGCTGGTCAAGTCAATGAGGTTGTGACCAAAGTGACTGGAGGACCCAAAGCCAGGGGTTATGAAGGTGTGGCTTGGGACGGCGGAGAAGAGAGTTCAAGCCGTTACGACCCACCTGAGGAAGAAGATTTCTTCGAACAGCACACAAGGCAAGGAGAGGCGCCTCCCAAGGCCACCGCCCCGACTTCCGCCACGCCTACAAAGCCTAAGTCTGATGGATGGGATGAGTGGAAGGACTTTTAGTGCGTTTCGAGGCACGTCCTGCACAACACCATGTGCTATTAGTGTACCTCCAATACGTTTATAGAATGTGTCACCCGACCGAGGTGATCCGAATGGATCTACTATTTAACGCGTGTCAATTCCTCGATAGCAATGGCAGTAAAGAAAAAATGTCTTGTTGTTGTTCGCACGTCATCGTCTGAAATGAGATGCGTGCAGGCGCGCGGGAAGGGACCAGCCATGCCATCTCAGTTCGGTAGGAAAAGTCGGAGGCTTTAGCCGGCACTTGGACCGGATGCTATGTGATTCGGGACCCCCGACTGGCTCGCCGAATAATGATCCAGGGAATAAGTTGCCGAGTTCAAGCAGCTTACTCATTGGTGAACCCAAGGACCTGTTCCAAGCCTAGTCGAGATTGGTGCGGCCAAATTGGGAGATAGCATTGTTGAGGTCGAGGTAATTCACTAAACACCCTTACTTGGCGTTGGAAGCCTTGAAGGGATTGTGTGCAATGGATGCAAGGGTTGAAGTCAATGTACCAGTGTTACGGGATGCCATTAGTTCGAGTTCGAATGGTGAAGCTAGCAAAGAATTGTGCCAATTATTGCCCGGCCTCAAGCTCTCTGAGAAGAGAAATGAGCAGGACCTTGTCTTATTCCGCAGATGCCGAACTTGAGCACTCTCAAGTGATCAAGTCGAGCCATGGCAGAGAATTCTTGGAGACGCGTGCAACGCTGACTAGTAGCACCGGGAAGACCAGCGGAATGGGTCGTCTCACGTGGTGATTGGTGTACCGCAGCGGCCGTTCGTGCCATGGTGTAACGATCTATTGAGTCGGTAATTTGTCAGTGAGTCCATAACATTGGGTTGACAGATGGCGTTATCGACGGCATGATCACGAAGACATAGTATTATCCTTCAGGTAGAATCACATCCAATGAACAGATAGTATCGCCTGTAATGTGGACGTCGCGTCGAGGCGACGGTTTCAAGAGTTTGTTACTAGTAGTCTAAGTCATTTGACAGAATTGGATGTCCTGAACACACAGTTCGAGAGCCTTTTTGTGAGAGTGGATCAAGTCTGCGCGACGCCGTGCTCATACATGTATCCTGATGGGTGATGTACCGTGGAGAACAAAGCAAAGGTTACAATTGCCGGGATTTTCCGGACTAGCACCATTTCAACAACCTTCTCGAAGGTGATATACTATTGCGTTCGCGCAACAATGACGACGATCAAGCACCCTAGCGAGCGCTTGGGTCCATCCTAACTCCCATCCTGCGCCATGGAGAACCTCAAGCCGTATCAAGTCAATGTTCCAGAGAGCGATATTGTGGCCTTGAAAGCGAAATTAAGCGCGACTCGTTTTCCAGACGAACTGGAAGGTGCGAAGTGGGATTATGGGGTGCCATTGGCCGACATGAAACGTCTGGTTCATTACTGGGAACACCACTACGACTGGAGGAAATACGAGGATTACATTAACAAGACCTTTGCACAATTCGGGACAGATATCGAGGTTGCAGGCCATGGCTCGTTGAACATCCACTTTGTTCATCAGAAGAGTACTGTCAAAAATGCGATTCCTTTGCTGTTCTCGCATGGATGTAATGCTCCTCCGTATATGAAGCCGGAGACTTCGTCTTCTGACTAGCTTTTTTCAGGGCCTGGTCATTTCATGGAAGCAGCGAAAATCATTCCATTATTGTCAAATCCTCCTCCTGGTTCCCCAGCCTTCCACGTCGTTGCCTGGTCGCTCCCTGGTTTTGGATTCTCTGATGCTCCTCGAAAACCGGGTTTCAATCTGTCAAAAATGGCGGAAGCTGGTCATAATCTGATGATGGCTTTGGGCTACAACGAATATGGTCAGAATCCGATACTATGAGCTCGATTGCGCCTATCTAATATGTGACCATCAATCATGAAAGTTGTCCAAGGAGGCGACTGGGGTTCCGATGTAAGCATGTTTACGTAACGAATATTTTTTCGCAACTGAAGTTCGCGTAGATCAGTTGGCATATTGGTCGACTTTATGGCGGAAAACACTGCAAATCAGTGCATCTTAATTTCATCGAGTTAGCACTCCCTTCCTCGAACTGACCGCTTATTGCCGTTTGCTCAATAAGTGACAGCGTACCTTCTATTCAATTCACGGAAAATCCCATTCTGTGGATCCAAGACATTATCACCCCCCTGTCTGATTCCGACCGAAAAATGATAACGCGTGTTCAAGAGGTCCAAGACAAAGGAAAAGGATACCATCGCCAACAGTCGAGTCAACCACAAACAGTGTCGTATGGTCTTGCTGACTCTCCTGTGGGGCTTTTGGCATGGATATACGAAAAGGCAAATTTATAGACGTCACTCAAATGGAAGCTATTGACATCAGATATAGCTTCACAATTGGACGGACTCATATCCCTTTACGGACGACGATAGTCAGTGCTTCGTCCTATAGCCTCTTTGATGATGACGATCAACCCTATCCTAGTCTTGAATTGGATCAGCATTTATTGGTTCTCGAAAGCCGGCCCAGCGGCATCTTTGCGGATCTACTACGAAGACGCTCGCACAAACCCAGTCGAGAACAAAAAACTGACGCCTCTTAATTTTGTCCCCATTGGGTTCTCAAGCTTCCCGAAGGAAATTTATTGTGTGTCAAAAACGTGAGTATCCTAGCACACAACTTCTCTACAATGTCGTATCGACGTCAACTATGGGTCCGCAGCACACGACGGCTGATCGGAAACCTTGTATACGAAACGACTCATGACTCAGGTGGTCATTTTGCTGCTTACGAAAATCCAGAGGCACTTGCACATGACTTGAGAACATTCTATGGAACCGGAGGCAAAGCATTCGGGGTTGTTAAGAATTGCTCCGGCTACACAGCAACGTGAGCAGCCTTGTAAAAGCGAGCGAACAAGAGAATGGCGGAAACTGGCGACGAAGTTATTGGTTTGCGTTAGGGACCACTGAGTGTACCGACCTCTTTTCATGTGCGTCTTACAATTTGACAAAATGGAAATTTACTATCCTGGACAGAGATTAGACTTCGCAAGACAGCGGATCTAACTGAAATAAAGTATTCGAGAGTGCGGGCCTGTTTTCTTTCTTATGCTGCCAATATATTAAATTTTGTCTGGTTGTTCTCCCGTCGCTACAGGCGTCGTCTGAGACGAGCTCAGAGAACAGTGAGAAGATGGCTACTACGGGCGCTAGTAGAGACGGAAGCGAGGAAGCGAGAGTGCCGAAGTCCGACGTGCTTCCGATGCTCGCTCTCTCGACCCCTTCTATTCAGCCCATCGTTACCGCCTTGAGGAGTCAACTGGAAACCGACTGGAAAGCCATCTGATGAGTGCTTGAACTACTCGTATTGCTCGCTGGGGCACTGACACTCCCGCATCCGGCTTGGACGCACAGCGCTGTTCGTCAGGTCATGTTCCCCCTTCTCGACGCATCGACTGCGACCGCACGCTCTCTTTCACAACCAAGTTACCTGGTTAGAAACGACCTGCCCTAAACCACGGATTTTTCAATATCTTCCGAGTCTCCTATAGAGACTTTCTTCAGTCGTACCATGAGGAGCGATGGGGTGGAGATTGAGGTCTTGGGGCTTCGGTCACTCGAACTCTCTCTGCTGCATCGTTTCCTCCCTGGTACTTCCTCTGTCGTCGCTGGCAGTGACTCGGGAAGGTAAACGCGCAAACTGTCTCCACCTCATGAAGCCTGCCTGTTCATGGGAGCACCCGGCACTAAAAACTGGGTGGAAATGTGGGGCATCAGGCGTGGCGAGGCTGGCGGCGGCGACATTCTGACCTTTCTGCTCTAGAGCTTCTTCCACGATTGCGTCGTTGACAGTCACTCGATAAGGTAAACACGCAAACTGTTCGACCCCATGGAGCCTGCCTGTCCATGGGAGCGCCCAGCACTAAAAACTGGGTGATATTGTCGGACATCAGGCGCGGCGAGGCTGTCGACGACGTTGTGACGGTGATGATCTTACCTTTCGTTGCAGCTTTCTGACGACGACGAGGAGCGATGGGGTGGAGATCGAGGTCCTGGGGCTTCGGTCGCTGGAACTCTCTCTGCCCCATCGCTTCCTCTACTACCTCTCCCGGCGCCGTTGTCAGTGACTCGATAAGGTAAACACGCAAACTGTCTCCACCTCATGGAGCCTGCCTGTCCATGGGAGCACCCGGCACTAAAAACCGGGTGATATTGTGGGACATCAGGTGTGGCGAGGCTGGCGACGGCGACGGATATCTCACCTTCTGCTCTAGAGTTTCTTCCACCCACGGCGTCGTTGGCAGTCACTTGGCAAGGTAAACACGCAAACTGTCTCCGCCTCATGAAGCCTGCCTGTTCATGGGAGCACCCGGCACTAAAAACTGGGTGGGAATGCGGGACATCAGGCGCGGCGAGGCTGTCGGCGACGTTGTGATGGTGATGATCTCACTTTCTGTTACAGCTGTCTGACAACGAGGAGCGATGGGGTGGGGGATTGAGGTCCTGCGACTCCGGTGACTCGAACTCTTTCTGCCCCCGCTTCCTCTGCTTGTTCCTCCCATTGGCGGCTCCCCTATACGATCTGGGGAGCCGTGAACTGGGTGGATTCTGGTCATGATGCATCCTCGATGTATAGGATTCCGGCTGCCGTTGGTCCATATGGCTACACAGAAGAGATGGTGATCACCTCTGGCAAGTTCGATTTCACACAACGTCCTATTTCTACTGATACTGTGCGACACTTTGCCAGATACTATTCCGAATCTGAGATTCGAACTCGACCAGACAAAGGTGCAGTACTGTGAGGCCGTCATTCCACCCCACGATATTGTACCTCAACCGTTCAAAGTCGAGGCACAGCTCTCAGCCTGTAGTGTGTTTACACATCAAAACAATCTTTCACATACTTTGGTCGGTTCGCCGATAGAAAATGTACTCCGGGGCTCGAAAAGCCTCAGGTATGCTCGGTCATTTTTTACGTGAAGACCATCCCCCAGAAGCTGAATATGACTGACAGGCCCTCGAAACAGCTCTCGAAACGTCTTCCATACGTCGACTCTCGAGAGCGCTTCTACCAGTGGTCTTCCCCAGGCTCAGCTAGCTTTCCCATGCGTAGTTTGCCGATGGTTCCGGAACTTTGTATTCTTCCGGGACACATATAGTAACTCCCGATACTGTGTAAGTGAGATAACTTGGAATGGAGTCAGACGGATATTCAGGTTCTCCGGTGTGCAGAAGCAGGATCACATTCAATCGGCTTGATGCTCTACGTTGGCCCCTTTTTTGCCAATTCTGGCCCATTGTTTTCGATGAAACGAGCTTTATATCGCTCGGAGGAGAGGCTTCTGCTATCCAAGATAGCATCATGGATTATGGCCAAAGATGTCCGCGCTGTACAGTTTCTGATCCCAAATATTCCGCAGCCTCTGAAGAGTTCCAAGTTCCGCATGCGTGAAGCTAGCCTGAGTTTGTTCTAATATTAAGATGATCGTCTACTCTTCTTGTATCAGCCACGGTTGTGTATAATTTGCTCGCTTTTTTTACCACTACCAAGTACCGCGGGGTTCCGGATTGGGGCTCCAGTCACGCTCAGCCGGCTTGGCTTCAATCTCACACACATTCTCTTCTAAATTAATGCAGATGACGTCGAGAAGTGACCAAGCGAACATTCGGACCCGACTTGACTCCTACCCTCTCCATGGACAAACTAAAGCCATATCGCCTCCATGTTTCAGACAGCGACATCGCTGCACTAAAGGCTAAACTGGCAACAACACGATTTCCGGACGAACTAGAAGGTGCACAGTGGGACTATGGAGTACCCTTAATAGACATCAAGCGTCTAGTTAAATACTGGGAAGAAGTATATAACTGGAGAAAGTACGAAGAATATATCAACGACAGCTTTCCGCAATTCACGATCGATATCGAAGTCGAGGGACATGGCGTGCTAGAGATACACTTTGTTCATCAAACGAGCGATGTCGCGACTGCGATTCCTCTGCTATTCTCGCATGGGTGTATGTGTTCAATCTAGAAGGATTCCTATATCTCACGTGGAATCACTTACCAGGGCCTGGTCATTTCATGGAAGCTGGAAAAATCATTCCTTTATTAACAAACCCACCTCCCGGCTCTCCCGCCTTCCATGTCGTTGCATGGTCACTCCCTGGGTTTGGTTTCTCTGACGCTCCTCGAAAACCAGGCTTCAATCTGTCGAAAATGGCGGAAGCTGGACATAAGCTGATGGCTGCTCTGGGTTATAACGAATACGGTCAGCAAATTTCAATAAGGGCGCTCCTATCTCTCCTCTGATTCAAAACTCGAACGAAACACCAGTCGTGCAAGGAGGTGATTGGGGCTCTGATGTGAGATTCTCCCTTCTCTGATGGTCCTCGATAGAGCTGACTTTCGCCCAGATCAGTTGGCACATTGGTCGACTTTACGGCGGCAAGCATTGCAAAGCTGTCCACCTCAATCTGCTCGAGTTAGCTCTGTGGCACCTTTTGTGTGTTTCAGCCCGTTGAAATGATGACAGGATGCCTCCTATCAAGTTCTGGAAGAACCCGATCCTCTGGATTCAGGACTGCATCACACCGTTTTCCGAGGCCGAACGAGAGATTGTAACTCGTGTAGAGGCCATCAAAGACAAAGGGCTCGGATATCACCGTGAGCAAGACAGTCAACCCCAGACTCTGTCGTACGGCCTGGCTGACTCGCCAGCGGGCCTTTTGGCGTGGATATACGAAAAGGTAAATCAGAGCGGCTCTTCGCAGCACCGTAATAACATCGAATAGCTTCACAACTGGACGGACTCGTATCCATTCTCCGATGACGATAGTAGGTTTCCTGCGCTATAGCACTATCACAGCCATGAATTGATGATTGACCATTCCGATGTCAGTCCTGAACTGGGTTTGCATATACTGGTTCTCAAAGGCCGGCCCCGCGGCATCTTTGCGCATCTACTACGAGGACGCACGGACAAATCCAGCCGAGAACCAAAAAATATCGCCTCTGACTTCTGTTCCTATCGCTTTTTCATGCTTCCCGAAGGACATACATTATGTTTCAAGAGCGTGAGGAATTGGCTGAGAACATTTTGAGCATTAGCAATGCTCACGATTATCATTACTAGGAGACGACTACAAGTTGGAAATCTTGTCTACGAATCAGCTCATTCTTCAGGTGGACATTTTGCAGCTTATGAAAGACCTGAGGCGCTGGTTCAAGACCTCAGAGAATTTCACGGAACCGGAGGCAAGGCGTATAGTCTGGTCGCGGACCATAATGGTTACTCGACAAATTGAGGTCAATGAAGCCACTTGGATTTGTGTAATAATAATAGTCATCTGACGAGCTGGATCAATATCAAAACATATACATGTACTTGTGATTCAGATAGCATGATGTACAAAACAAGAAAATAGAAACATAAATGAAATCAGTTAATCGTGGATCTCTAGCTCTCTACGGATCCGCTCTCGTACCAGCCTCAACCCGCCTCCGGTGCCTGATCCCACGACCCGGGAAGGACTCTTGGTCAATAACATAAACCGCTCGGTATTGTTGTCGGAGGACGACAACCGACCAGGACTGAGGGGATTGACTATCTTCCTTGGACTGTTTTTGCGCGGACTGTCTGGAGGCTGTTGGATTCGAACTTTCTTCGGGCTGTCAGGTGCAGTTTTAACCGGGCTCGATGATCGCGGAGCAACTTCGACAGACTTGCTTTTCACAACAGTTTCTTCCCCAAGCTCGGCGTCCTTCTCGTGGGTTGGAGATTCGGGTGCTGGCATCTCGAGCCATTCCTTCTTGTCCACTACGAGTTTCTTGAGGAAGAAGGGGCAAAGTTCGACAAGAAGGTTAATCGACTCTTCCGCATCCGCGTCCGAGATGGGAACTGGTGACGACTTCACAATCGAATGAATGACCGTGGTTGCGGGAAGAGCTCGACGTTCGTGCTTCGAGCTCGCAGGCCCTGAGAATAACCTAAAAAGAGGCGTAAGCAGTGATCCCAAAACCCAGATCATGCACCTACATCCAAATACCCTCAGCAACGTTGGGTAAACGACCGAGCACGCTCCGCCGGCGCATCTCTGCGGCACCGAACTGTTTGAATTTATCTTTCGAAGCCTGTGGTGTTTTAGACGCGCTTGTCGGAGTGTTTGATAAAGAACGTTGTCGTATACGTTCGTAAAGCGCGTTCCGTCTCGAAGAGGTCGGGGTCTGTGCGGGTGTGGTACTTGATGGGGTAGATGGGGTAGAATTCGAAGGAGTCTTAGCATCGCTCAGTTTGAGCAATCTGTCGTGTGTAGGCGTCTGAGGTATTTCTGAGGAACCTCGGTCCCTAACGGGGAACGAGATGGTACTTTTGGAAGATGAAGGGGAAGGTAAGGGATGTTTCGAATGCGGCGTGGAGGCTGGAGTTATGGGGAGCGGGACTGCAAATGCCAAGTCACCCTTCTTCGACGGTGACAGTTTAGTAGGGGAAGGAGATCTGGAGGGAACACCGGGATTCTTCAGGCTGAATGATTCAGCAAGCTTCCTGAGTGTGGGGAGTTCGACGACCGGTATCGGTGGGACCTTATCTTCCAGTGGATGAAGTTCAGCCCATTTCTCCAATTTGCGGCGTAACTCAAGTTTACGCCGTTCGCCATCCGCAGTCCAGCGAGCCACAGCGGCCATCCCATCGCTGAAACCTTTATCGATGTTCATATCCACTTCAATCCCGATTCCATATGCTGGGACGCGTTTTCCAGCATTTCGGTCCAGATGGGTGGCTGGGGTTATAATAAATCCCATCGCGCCTCGACACCATTTGCTTTCGCGTGGTGGCTCTGGAACTAAGAAAGGATTGTCATCGCCGTCGTCTGGTGCTTTAGTGGGTGGCAGAGATTTCCCGTCCCATTCCCATAGCCAACATAATCGCCGTAGGTCATGGAGGTCGATGCTGGCGGTGAGGCCGAGAGAGCGGACTGAGATGTGATTTAGTATGTTTGGGACCTGCCCGGTGTCTTCAGTTGGGGAAACTGCGGACGTCGCTAATGCATGGGATAAAGCTTGTCTTAAGGATGTCTGCATTGTAACAATGCGTTGAAGGTGGTCTGGAAGAGGGACTTCTTCGCGTTTAGCACGCTTCGAAGGAGACGAAGGGGTAGGAGGTCTAGATACAATGTGAAATATATCATGGACGCGTGAAATGGGACGTACACATAAGAGGCTTGTCGCAGTTTCTTGGGAGATGAAAGGTAGTCCTCATCGTCAGACGGAGGCCATCTCTTTTTTCTGGGAGAGAGGTTTAGGCCGGTAAGTGGGTCCATCGGTGACTGATAGCGTTGTATATGTGATGGCGAATCCAAACGGTGCTCATACGACGTCGACGACGTGCACGACGCGTCTTTTGTCACGGCGGTCGCGCTCTCGCTGGTCGCCGGTCGCAAATCGCAACAGTCTGCGCCGAGGTCTCTGGCGTCTCTGGTTATGTTACATCACTGCCTGTCTTTGAAACACAGATGTGGCAGTATTTCTTTGGAAATTGACTTTGTACTTTCGCTATTCCTTATCAAAATATCTAAAATAAACTACACAACATCACCAGCATCGCACACTCATACAGAGCCCAAAGCCGAATTTATTGCTAGGGTGCAGACCTTCGGCATCTCGATGTACAGGTATGTCTAATCTGTAATTGTCTCTACAGCCCTGTCCAGAATTTATTGCCCGTCCAGCTCGATTAGTGGGCAGAAATTGAGTCTCCGCTCATTACCTTGCTTGCAAGGTTGTTACTGGTTCCTGCTCTCTCTTGGATTTCACCAGCACTGGTGGCCGCCACATCATCACGCAAGCATCGCGCACGACAACTCTCTTTATCCAGCTCAAATTCGATACGACTCTTATTCTCAAGATTAACGACACGCGAAACACCAACCACGAGGGCAGTTATAACACCTCGCCCCTAGGCACGACGGTGAGACCATCTCTTTGCACAGCTCCTTTGTACGGTTTATATATGCGTATACAGGATTCTGCATTTGTCACTTCAAACGCCAAAGAATGGCGGACACGTCCTCTTTCCCATTGGAATGGTCAATAATCTACTCATCCACACCCTCACGTTGGTCTCCATGTGCGGAGAGCCTTTCCGTAGCCAAGCCCTTGCAACTTTATGTGGAGTTGCTGGTCACCTCGTTGTCGGCGGCGCGACCTATCTATTTGGCATGCAACTCGTTGTTGAACAATTGAAACCTTTGATACTCTGCGGCTCTTTGACTCAGGCAGAGCTGCAGCCCTTGCGTGACACCGTGTCTTCGTCGCTACACATACTTTTAAAGACTATACCATTTGCAGCATCTGGATATTCAGACCAGACGTTTCGGCATCTCTCCCTCTCTTTTTATTTAGGCGGAACGACAGCTGCAGATCAGGTTTTGCAATATTCGTGAGTTGCTCTTATCCATTGTGCATCCTTCCCGATGTGCGTTGTGCACTGACCTGTGAACCAGTTTCCTCCCTCGACTTCTCGACGCTCCTCGCGCACATTGGATCACGGTTTTTCCTTCCGCTATCAACGCCTTACTGCAAGACTGGTACACACGCATTGCCTGTCCCGACGACGCATTTAATCTAACGGAAGCTATCATGAAGATCGTTTCTCACGCCGCAACACACTCCCCTTCCGTTCTTCTTGCAACTGCGACAGCCGTAATCTCCTTCGCCATCCAAAGTAACAACAAGGCGCTCGCGAGACGATGCCTGCAGACTGTAGTTCCCGGATATGGGGATCGTCGCATCGCATTTGAGTTTCTTTCTGTTATCCTGATCCCACTGGCGATTGTGATGCTAAACGGAGAATGGATCGCCTCTTCCGAACCTTTTGCAACTTTCTGGAGGGAACCAGTTAAACACTTTGCATTGGAACTATACAAGTTGCAGAGAGGTTGTAGATGGATGGAGCTGGCAGAAGAGGAATTTGAAGGCCATTTGGGGTGCGGCAATAGTGACTGTAATGAGCGTCTGCTTTATAGAGCACAGCTCTCTCAGGTGAGTACAATAGCATATACCAAGTCTTCTGATTTTCTGACCAATCTTCTTCATAAAGCGATTCAGCGCCGGAGAACTCGAGGATTTCTCAGTCTGGATATGGAAGCGGGCTCGCATCGTGCGATTCTTCATGGTCATCACGGATCCTCATAGTCGACGCCTGATTCTTGGTGGAGACCTCGAACGAGTGCAGGGCTTCTTGTACCACGACGAAGAGTGCAGGCTCTGTGACCCTCCACCTCCCTTCCCGATGGACACCGCTGCAAGTGATATCATGGCTGCTCTCGTCAACTGTGACTTTGGTACACAACTCTCCGTACAACCTCCGACGACTCAGGACCTCGCCACCCTTGCGTCGCCGTGTAATTTATCGTTTGATGTGTCAAGTCTTTCCCTGCCTCCTGTCCCGCCGATTGCCAATACGTCGCCCGCGCTGGCCCCTAGTCCGGCTGATATCAGTGTTCGCACTCATAATTCTTTCGCTCCTGGTTCGTCTCTCTACGGTGTCAAACGTTCAGCGTCAGAGCCTTTGGTCCTCCCCTGCCAAAAGAAGATGTGTAATGGATCTGAGGAGACTGATTCCGCGGGGATCATTGATGTTGAGGACAACGATATTTCGGCCAAAACTGAAAGCACCGATTTCCTCTGGCCTAGTGAAGACGCCTCCTTTGCCATGTCCGAATTTCTTGTCGACCGACCCGCGACCTCTATCGACTCATCAAGTTTTCATAGCCCTTCCATCTCCAAGCAAGATGCGGCGAATAGCGAGGAAATATCGATCGGGACGGGCCAGACACCACCTCGGCGGAAAATTGAAGGCCGGATTGCTGAAACTTGGAACTGGGCGGCACCGAGTAGGCTGAGCTTTAGAGGAGGATTAGCTCGCTTAGTAGCGGGAATGTCCTCAGGGGCTTAAGAGATCAAAGTTATACATCCTTTTCGTCTCTTTTCGGTGTATCATTTCCAGTATTACTTTCGATTTGTTATTATACGTACACTAGTATCATGTATCCCACATTCATGTTTCTGCATTGTAATATCAGATGTGCCAGCGCCGCCTTATCCTCTTGCAAGTTATTGATATGTATGTATATAGGGGTTAACCCAGGCTAGAGGTATATATAGAGCATGCACCAGGCTATGCCAACGGTCATCACCAACAGCAACATTTCACATACGAGTCTTGAATATATTTAAATGGCTCAAGGATCTGCTAGCTAGGGTTTTAAGGTCCAGTCATGACTGGACCTTGGCCCCTTTTTCTCATGACCGGCAACTGCCGGTCCGGTTGCGGACCCAATTTTTGCATGACTGGCAGCTGCAACTGGTTGCAGGGTCTAGCAACCAGTCATAAAAAGACCAGTTGCCTGACCAGTCATGGGCAGCAACTGAGGTCATAACTGGTAAAAACCACTATTTTATTCATTTATATATTGTTTTTGGGTCTTATCAGTGGTCATATAGTGTCTAGTAATACTTAATAACACTATATAGTGCAATATGTGATGAAAACAAGGGTATAAAGACACACTTGAGACCCCAAATACCCTGTGA